>CAXIPT010000038.1:41374-182762 GCA_964030475.1 Tethya wilhelma
CACACACACACACACACACACACACACACACATACATACCTTCAACATGGCCCATGTGCAATATAGCTACAGATACAACATGAAAAGGCACCAAGGTGCTTAACCCTTGGTGCCATACCAATACAATACATTGTCACACATGACAATCTAGCTTCCAGTACAATGAACAGTGGATCTAGCAAAGGATACTAGCTACAATTACTATTTTAACCACGAGGATGGATGCCAGGAGGCAGCCTGACCAGCTACACAGAGAATATTTGGTCACTAATAATGATCTGATTATCTAAATGTTAACTGCAAAGATATAGTTAGAGTACTAGCACTGTACTATATAGCTGGCAAGTTCACATATAAACATGACTCACTCAGTGATTGTTCATCAGCCTATCATCAGCTCTATCGTGCCTTGGATTCATTAAAAACATGCTTATAATATGCCAAAACAGCATGATTAATAAGAGTATAGTATCATTGCGTGTTAAATTTACCTACAAAGTAAGTTAGTTGCTCCTCGAATAAAAACTAGGCTATTCTAAATAACGCACACTAAAAAAGGAGCGTGATTAGCAGGTGTGGCCTCGAAGCTCAGAGAGGCTGAAAAGCCTCAGATCTCAGGAACTACAAGGTTTTGTTGAATGTTACGTGTAATTTTTTTAGATAATATGGATTATTGTACCTTGGTGTACCATGTGCCGCTTTTGCAGACTGGGCCTTCCGTTCTTGAGATATAGAGTGCAGAAAAAAATCTGTCAGACAGACAGACAGACAGACAGACATACAAAACGACTACCGTAACCCTTGCTGCGCATGCGCGCGCCAAGGGTTAATATTTAGATAGATACTGATACACACAAAATACATAATTTCAAAAGTACACAAACTCATATTATTGGTGCTAAAAAGTAGACTGAATTCTAAATAAAGTATAGCTATTTGATTATATGCCTACAACGGTGTTTTGTCTTTCTTTAAAATACACCAGAAAATGCTTTAAACTTAAAATTTTCACATTAAGAAACAGAGAATAAAAAATACACACTGTACAGCTTGAAATTCAGTTGTACTGTAACATCAAAGAAACAACATTTCTAAGTCTTACATGGTCTGCTGGTTTGGTAGACCACAGCCAATCTCCCTCTATATCCAGCCAGTGTTATTACCCTCCCGGGCACGCTCAGTAGGTAACATTGAACACCACCTATTGTGAATATACGAAAATCTCCTTTATTGGTTGTTATGGCAATGCAACCGTTACTGATGGCAATAGATTGGGTTGATTCTTTTGAGGGCAGTGAAAGAGTCCAATCCTTGCAAGAGCTGAAGTGAACACAGCACGGTGAAGAATACTGTGTGTGTGTGTGTGTGTGTGTGTGTATGTGTGTGCTGGCTCTATTCTTTTGCAGTTGTCATCTTCTCAGTGGCTAGTGCTGTTACTGTATGTGCCAAAATGTGTGTGTGTGTTAAGACATGATAAATTTACAGCCTTGTACCCAGGCCTTAATTCCTCCAAAATTCTGCATTGTTTTGCTTAAAAATACATTATTGGAGAACACCAAAAAATTAAAGAAAAAAATGTTGTATGCATCAGAGGCCATATATAGATACTGACTTCTTGGAAAGTTTAATATGTAGTCATTGTGGTGATATTGATGTAAGAAGTCTAGGTTCCTTTATGTATAGTTTTACTAGTGATATGCACACATTTTAACCACATGGAAGGTTTGGTTGATTATTAAAGGACATTTCAATGGAAGCCTGTAATTTTCACATACTGTAGCGGTAGTGTGGTCATAATCACATTACCTTGCACTGCTTCCCTAGGCCAGAATCCCTGCAGCTGTAAATAAATTTTAACTCAAAAAATTTATAACAATTATACTACATAGCTGCTACCTATATTATTAGTAGTATATATATGGACTCAATACTGGTCGTCGTTGAGAAATTACATTGGTACTGATTAAAGTTTAAATTCTCACAATCAATAAGAGAGAAGGAATCTTAAAGTGACACATCTATAGCAGCAGCTAGTATACCAAGGCAGGCACGCTACACTGAGTCAACAGATTGCTAGGTCGTGATCGATCACTGACTTGCTGTGGAAGCATTTTTAGAAAACACATCCTGGACCAACCATTGAGAGAAACTCACAACTGATAGGGAACAAAACAAAGGTATAATTATTATATAATAATAATAATAATAATAATAATAATAATAATAATATAATAATAATAATATTATAAGGATAATAATTTAACTTTTAATATTATAATAGTTAATTTAAAAATACATACAACTACAGATTGCTAAATGTCTGTATATCAGTATCATTAAGGCATTTGATTTTAAATTGGTGTTTTAACAGTCCAAAGGTACTAGGTTAGAGGTTAGAATTTCACAAAACCATGCTGGCTGGCACTGAGTCAGGCGTGGAATAATCTGCTTGGTAGTAGTATACTATAACCTTAGTGCCAGGACCTTGTTGCATGCATACTGAAGTTTTCGGTACGGAACAATTAAGTTTCAAGTATAGACATCATGCACGTATACTACTGACACCACAGCAACAGTATTAGTTACCATTATATTATAATTATACACTATATGACCACATGCAACTATACACATGCTAGGAGACTGCTTGGGTCAACTGATATAATTTATATATCCTGACAGAGAGCTCATCTGCTCCTATCCTGTTATATATTACACTCCACTGGGGACTCACCTGAATACAGAAGAGTTTCAAGTGTAAGTTATTGAAATTAAAGTACAAAATTAATTAAGTAATCTATCCAAAAATTAACAATGCTAACTTAAACGTTGGCAATGTTGCGCTATATATGCTATATCATATAATTATTCAGATGAACTGAAATTATACATTATAAATTTTTTCTATAAATATACACATTTTTTCAATTCAATTGTACTATATACATAATATTATACTAAGTTTACACTATAATATAATATAATTATATAACCGTATCACACACGCACACATTATAAATATTATAATAGTGTGGACATATATATTACAAGACTAAACTAAAATGGCATTTCAGCAGTTGACTATCTTACTAGCCACTTTAGTTGTTTCCTTAGTGTCAGCTCAAACATATCATATCCTACCAGACCACACCCACTGTCCCACTGAGACCACAGACCACAGCCCTTCCTTGGTTGAGAATTGCCTGACTCTATCTCAATATGCCCAGTCCCCAGCTACTGCCATTGACTGCAATATTACCCTGATCTTTGAGCCTGGTCATCACACTCTTGATTCTCGTCTTCAGATACAAAATGTCATCAATCTGGTCTTACGAGTTGCACCTACAAACTCCACCAGTAGTTCAGTTGCTATGGTTACATGTACAAATAGGGCAGGCTTTGATTTTGCCACAATATCTGAGGTCAGTGTTAGTGGTCTAGAGTTCAGTGGCTGCCGGGAGAACTCTGTGAGATCAGTACACCAACTGAGGATGGAGGACTGTAGATTTCAAGATGGACACGGAATGGAATTGAGGAAGGTCAGGAGTACAACTTTTGAGAAGAGCTCTTTCATCTCTCTCGCTGCATTTAGAGTGGTTAAAGATCCATCGAGACCATGTACACCATCAGGAGGGGCCATTGTTGCCTTTAGTAGTGATATTAATGTTACTGAATGTCTCTTTGAGGAAAATAGAGCTGATGATGGTCAATATGGTGATGGTGGTGCAATATGGACAAACAGTGGTAGTATTAGTATACATAGTAGTGATTTCAGTAACAACACAGCAGTTAGTAATGGTGGTGCAATAAGGACATTCAGTGGTAGCGTTAGCATACATGATAGTAATTTCAGTAGCAACACAGCAGGATGGGGTGGTGCAATATGGACACACAGTGGTAGTATTAGCATACATGGTAGTGATTTCAGTAGCAACACAGCTATTAATGGTAGTGCAATATGGTCATTCAGTGGTAGCATTAGCATACATGGTAGTGATTTCAGTAGCAACACAGCAGAGTTGGGTGGTGCAATATGGACACACAGTGGTAGTAGTATTAGCATACATGGTAGTGATTTCAGTAACAACACAGCAGTTAGTAATGGTGGTGCAATAAGGACATTCAGTGGTAGCGTTAGCATACATGATAGTAATTTCAATAGCAACACAGCAGGATGGGGTGGTGCAATATGGACACACAGTGGTAATATTAGCATACATGGTAGTCATTTCAGTAGCAACACAGGTAGTGCAATATGGACAAGCAGGGGTAATATTAGGATACATGGTAGTGATTTCAGTAGCAACACAGAAGGGTGGGATGGCGCAATATGGACACACAGTGGTAGTATTAGCATACATAGTGATTTCAGTAAAATCACAGCAGTTAGTAATGGTGGTGCAATAAGGACATTCAGTGGTAGTGTTAGGATACATGATAGTAATTTCAGTAGCAACACAGCAGGGTGGGGTGGTGCAATATGGACACACAATGGAAGTATTAGCATACATGGTAGTGATTTCAATAGCAACACAGCTAGTAATGGTAGTGCAATATGGACAAGCAGGGGTAGTATTAGCATACATGGTAGTGATTTCAGTAGCAACACAGCAGGTATTCGTGGTGGTGCAATAAGGACATTCACGGGTAGTATTATCATACATAATAGTGATTTCAGTAACAACACAGCAGGGTGGGATGGTGCAATAAGGACAGACAGTGGTAGTATTAGCATACATGATAGTGATTTCACTAACAACGTAGCAATTAATGGTAGTGGAGGTGCAATATGGACAGACAGTGGTAGTATTAGCATACATGGTTGTAATTTCAGTAGCAATACAGCAGATGATGGTGGTGGTGCTATGTGGACAGGCAGTGGTAGTATTAGCATACATGACAGTGTCTTCATTAGAAACACAGCAGACTCTCTTGGTGGTGCAATAAGGACATGGAGTGGTAATATTAATATACACAGTACATGTAATTTCACTAACAACAGAGCAGATGCAGATGGTGGTGCAATATTGACAGACAGTGGCAGAATTATGATAAATGGCAGTACTTTTAGCAACAATAATGTAGCTACTGATGGTGGTGCAATATGGACGAAGAATGGTAACATTAGCATCCAAGATAGTTACTTACAAAACAACACAGCAGATAGAGATGGCGGTGCAATATGGACCGATAGTGGGAACCTTGATGTACATGATAGTGTGTTTAGCAACAACAACGTAGGTACTGATGGAGGGGCAATATGGACAGACAGTGGTAGTATCAAAATACATGGTAGTAACTTCAGTAGTAACACAGCAGGTAATGGTGGTGCAATAGAGACCAACAGTGGTTGTATTGTCATACATGGTAGTAATTTCAGTAGCAACACAGCTAGCTCAGGTGGTGTACTAAGGACAGACAGTTGTGAAGTTTCAATACACGATAGTGTCTTTATCAGAAACACAGCCCTCAATGATGGTGGTGTACTGTTCCTTGGTAGTGCTACTGATAGTGTCAATGAAATCAACAACAGTACCTTCAACCATAACCATGCAGCTAACCAAGGTGGTGCAATTCATGTCCAGTCCAGAAACATTAGTTTGAATGGTCTCCTTCAAATCACAAACAATTCAGCGTTGTTTGGTGGAGGGTTGTATGCTAACCAGAGTGAGCTGAATTTTGAAGGTAACATATCTATTTCAGAGAACTTTGCTACAACAATGGGAGGAGGAATCTATGCAAGAGGCTCAACAATAAGACTGACTGGAGGACAACTTGACTTTATTGAGAACAGAGCTGAGGAAGGAGGTGGAATTTGTTTGGAATCAGATGCTAAACTTCATTTGATAAAGTCTATACCAGAGTGTTACAGTGCTCATTATAATCCTCATTGCATGCAGCAATCAATGTCAAGTCTTAGACTGTACTTTACAAACAACTCAGCTGAATATGGTGGAGCACTGTATATCTCTGATGATACTTTTGAGAGAAATGAATGCTTTTTCCAAGACCTAGCCTCCCATAATGTGAGCTACCCTGACCTAATTGTTCAAAATACATTCTTTGCTAATAACTCTGCTAATAAATTAGGTGCATCAATATTTGGAGGTCTGTTAGACAGGTGTACAGTCAGTCCTAGGGCACAGGTGTTCAACAACTACCAGAACACCTCTATTAATGCAACATCATACTTAACACAAATTACAAACCTCAGCACCAATGCTATTCTACAGTCAGAGATATCATCAGAACCAGTTCGTGTGTGCTTATGTACAAACAACCAACCAGATTGTGACAGTCCTTCAATAACATATACATTCTATAGAACATCTAAATTGTCAAGAAGTTTCAACATATCAGTAATTGCTGTGGACCAAGTCAGAAATCCTCTTCCATCTTCTGTGAGAGCATTGTCTTCAAACCTTCATGGACTTGGAGAAGGAGAGGAAGTACAAAACACAACTTCAAACTGTACACAGTTGAACTTCACTATATCATTCCCCCGTGATTCAGAAAACTTGCAGCTAGTATTGAACCAGGAATATCATGATTCGGAATTGAACTATGGAATAAACATCAATATGACGTTTACTCTGTGCACTTGTCCAATTGGTTTCATTGCAAAAGAAATGGTTACTGTATACACTTGCGACTGTGAATGTGACCCTTGCCTCACTGACTACATAACTGAATGTTCTGTTAGTAACTCATCAGTGAAAAGAAGCAAAAATTTCTGGATAAGTTACATCAATAAATCCATTCATGACCTTGGTGGTTACCAAAACAAAACTCAGTGTCCCTACTTAACTTATCCTATTTGTCCATTTGACTACTGCCATCCATCTAGCTCCTCAGTCTGGATTAACCTCAACACACCCAATGGTTCTGATGTACAGTGTGCTTTCAGTCGTAGTGGCAAGCTTTGTGGGTCTTGT
Organism: Tethya wilhelma; assembly: GCA_964030475.1. Taxonomy (NCBI): domain Eukaryota; kingdom Metazoa; phylum Porifera; class Demospongiae; order Tethyida; family Tethyidae; genus Tethya; species Tethya wilhelma. The sequence continues at coordinate 48,310 of CAXIPT010000038.1, forward strand.
AAGGATGGTCTAAGTCTCTCTCTTGGTAGTTCACGTTGCTTGTCTTGCTCAAATAACTGGCTAGCTTTATTCATTGTCTTTGCTATAGCTGGGGTAGTACTAGTTGCTTTTCTCTTGATTTTTAATTTGACAGTAGCTGTTGGAACAATCAACGGACTCATATTGTATGCCAACATCCTCACAACAAATCGTGCCACTTTCTTTCCATTTCAATCTCCCAATTTCTTCACCATCTTCATTGCATGGCTCAACCTAGACTTTGGCTTTGTGACCTGCTTCTTTGATGGACTGGACGGCTACGTCAAAGAATGGCTTCAGCTTGCTTTCCCAATTTACATCATATTCTTGGTTACCATGGTGATCATTGGCTGTGAATACTCTACAAGAATTGCTAGACTCTTTACTGGAACAAATCCAGTGGCAACACTAGCTACTCTCATTCTACTCTCTTATGCCAAAAGCCTTCGTGTCATCATAGCTGCATTCTCTTCAGCAACACTTGATCATCCGGATGGTCAACAAGAGATAGTGTGGCTGACTGATGCAAATGTACATTTCTTAAAAGGGAAACATATTCCTCTGTTTCTAGTAGCTCTTCTTATTCTCCTGGTGGGCATTGTATACACTTCTTTCCTCTTCTCTTATCAGTGGCTTCTGCGTTGCCCAAATAGGATGATAAAACTACTCAAGAATGCAAGGTTTTATCCCTTCATGGATGCTTATCTTGCTCCTTACAATATCAAACATCGCTACTGGACTGGACTACTGCTGTTGATCCGTGCCTTCTTGTATGTCGTGGCTGCCCTCAATGTCAGTAGGGATCCTGGGAATAATCTTTTAGCAATCATTTGCACACTAGTTTCTCTTCTAACACTTAAGATCTTACTGCCAGGAAGAATCTACAAATCATGGCCACTGGATGCACTTGAACTATCATATATTTTCAACCTCATTCTCTTCTCTGCTGGCTCAATATATATCCTAGAAGCTGGTGTTGGAAATCAAGAGTCCCTAGCCTATGTTTCAACCAGTATTGCTTTCATCACCTTCCTAGCCATCTTGACCTATCACACGAATGCCTTTGTACTTCCAAGGAAAACACGAACCAAACTCAACACCTTCATCCTTAAAATAAAGCTACGACTCACCAAAGAAGAACCCACTGATCATGAAATCATCCTAGTTCCTCGACCTGTGGTCACATACAGTGTGGTGGACCCTGTGCCAACTCAACAACAACTACTAGAGAATATGGAAAAGGCTACAACAGCAGCAATTGCTGAAAGGGAGAGAGAAGCCATAGCAGTAGACAATGAGTTAGCCACTAACACAGAACCATCTTCGACTTCACTGGTGCCTGAACAAACCTTAGATGAAAACAATTCACCAAACAAACAGAAAAAACAGATTAGCAAAACTGTGAAGGAGTTATCCGATGAAACTAGAATGGTCAAAGAGGAACAACAAAAACCAACTCTAATTGAACTAAAGCAAATGCTCTCTTCATTTTCTTATAGTCATCTCGATTCTTACACCAGAGACAGTGACAAGTTTGGAATGGAGAGGGAAACTGAAATCAACGACTTTATTGACATAGCTGACTATAGTACGTGACACTTTCAACACACAGTCACACACACTACTTTCTGTTCTCATAATAGTAACTGTTGTAGTCATTACTGTTCTATTACAATTATGTTAATGTTTGCATTTTGTTTCTCATTGTCTCAACTATTTGTTTCATGTCAATGTGTCTTGTGGTTAGGTTTTGCTATTGTTGTTGTATTCAAACCTGTTTGTGTGTCTCTTCATATGTGTGAGTCTATTTGTCTGTGTCTTGTTTGTATTCAGTTTCAGTATAAATGTTTGTTGTCATTCTTTCTCTCAATGACTCACTGCTATTATGTTTTGACAGTCTATACTCTCTTTTGCTTTGTTATATGTCTAAGTGTTGTCTCTTCAGTTACTAAACTATTTACCTGTAAATGTATCTTATGAACACACACACATGTAAGAAAAAATAAAAAAAAAAAGAACAGAAAAAAACAAAAAAGAAAAACTAAAAAAACAACCAAAAAATCTGAAAAAAATTAGAAAAAAAAAGGCCATACACACACCTCTCCAATTAAGCAATTGTTTTTTTCTGTCAACTTCTAAACTTAAACCACATACACTTTCAATATTCATTCAGTTTCATCTATCTTGTGTAAATGTTCTGGATTGTATTTGAACTTCAATGTCATTAGTCCATATCAGTGTATCATCACACACATCACACATGAACACAATAATTATAACTTTGGCTGTACACATCATATATGTTGCTGTATTTTGTCTCCTTGTTTTAATTTCATACAATTTCTGACCAACTGATACACACACACACTTCAATGTACTACTACGTCACATATACCTTTTCAATTTTGACCATTTTACATTATTCTTTTACAAATTTAATTGTTTTTGTATCCCTAACCATTGTTGGAGGAACTCTATCAACCATTCAATACAAGCCTTCACAATAGTTATAAGATTCAAAGTACATGGTACAGTACCACAGTAGGTCAAGACCACAGACTGACAGGGAGGCAAAGAAACATCTCTTCACTAACAATCCAACCATTGAAGCTATAATGATACTGAGAAGAAAAGAATGTCACATCTGATTAATTAAAATATTGAAAGAGAAACTCAGAAATTAACAGAGAGACTTTGAAACTGAAAGAGAACATTAATTGGAACACTAATGCCAGTCTCCACTAATCAACATCAACCTCACAGTACTTAGAACAAACTTTAATGCATCATTGAAATGGTTTGTCCTATACTTTCTCCATGTGCCTCCAAGGACTAAAGGATCACCATAACTCACACCAGCCTATTCAGTAACCTCTTCTGAGAACATGCAGCCTAACAATTTGTTATTCCTACATTTTCACACATCCAAGCAGTATTGATCAATGTAATTAAGTTAACTCAGACCAACATCTTCAGGATCATCGATCACCTCTCCTGACAACTTATAAACTTTGTTATTAATTCCTTTTATTTGTACTAAAGAGAAAAATGTAATACTGCTGTTGCTTTTGTGCCCATTTATTAGTTAGTTTACATTATTGCTCAAGACTGTGGGTCTTCAAATACAAACAGACACTTATTATACTTTGTGCTACTTCTAAAATCATTATGCTTATTATATTAGTTAGTTAATCTTACTGTTAAAATTAATGCTACTTAAATATGAAAAGAACTTTTGTGATTGTTGCAAACATTATTTTATATATACCCTATTGTTTTGTGCTACATTTCAAACCCCCCTGTTTTTGAACACATAGAAATATGCTAATTTGTAAGTAGATAGCTACAATGCTTTAGTTTGTACATATAGTTTGCTGTATATATAATTATTCAAAAAAAGTTCTTTCACTCTGAAACAATCTCAATATCTTGCATGAAATAGTATAGTTATATGTATAAGAATCATAAGGGCCATGATACATGCATGGTCATGGGCTAACCCAGCTAACATGATACAATGTACAACCCACCAGCTGCAGCTGCTACATTAACCCTATCTCAGTCTAGGAAGGTTGTGTTGAGCTGGGATTGGTATACCACTGCGAAGAGATCTTTAAAATGATATTATGTTTTATTTGCAGATTTAAATTTTGACCAAAATCATAATAATAATAATCCTTTGGCCCATAATTATAGTGCAACTTTGGCAAAAATGACCATTTTCTAAATTCAATATAAATCATATCATTTAAAAGATCTCTTCATGCTGATTGTAATGGTGCAAGTCCCAGCTTCTAATGACGAACTGTTGCTCTTTTAGAGCAGCTAGACAAAGTTTTGAACTCTTAGTATAGTATATACAAGTAGTAAAAATTTCAAAAAAATAAGTGCCATAGGAATGGGCAGTGTGGTAAAAAGCATTGGAAGGCATGTCTCAATTTCGGCACATGACTACTTCATTTTTGATTTATTCTTGATCCCTAATGTGGATTGTTGGTGTCATAAATGCAATGATCTGTACTACTATACTGGTACCATATCTTATTGTTGCATTGGTTCAAATCCTTACTCAATCAGTTGGATGCTGGCCAAGAATTGGGTATAAAAATGAAGTAGTCATGCGCACTGAAATTGAGACATGCCTTGTTCCAATGCTTTTTACCACACTGCCCATTCCTACACCACTTATTTCTTTGAAATATTTACTACTTGTTCATTCAAGTTTTTCAACACTACAGTGTGAAGACTATCAGAGACTGGTTAGTCCCTACAAAAAGCTTGAGTAGAAGCTGCAATTTCATTATGCTGGATGAGGCTATAATGCGCATGCGCATAATAATACCATGTGGATAGATGACCTTTGAACTCTACCTAAGATGGCTGCATTGCATTAATTTTATACACTAAGTTTTAAAGCTTTCTAGTTTTTGTTTATAAACAAAAACTAGAAGATTGAAATTTGAGATTAAAACGAGTATCAAGGAACATGCCTTTGTGCTGTCAAATTTGGCTCAACACATTCTGGTTCTCTGGAAATCCTTTTCAAGTAAGGAAGTACGCAAGTACGTACATACGAGAACAAAAAATGGCACTTTGGTGGCTTCCCAATAGTGCTCTCTATGAGTGCTGAGGAAACTTTTTGTGAGTTTTAAGCCTTACATGCAATTGGTAATCTGTCAGTAAGAGCCTCTGAGCAACTTTGAAGGTTTAATTTTGTTTGACTAAATTTTTATAGTGGCCAACATTTTGTATTGTGTCTATGGGACAGTCAGCCCATTCCTACTATACGTACTACCGTACATATGATACCTGAGGTCTTTTACCCTCGTTTACTGCCTTAATGTGTTAAAACAAGAGTTTAATAGAAAGCTTTGAAATTTCAATATAGTAAATGAGTACTTCATGTGAAGCCACTTTTGTAGTACAGTTCAAAGGTCATCTTATTCACGTGGAATTTAATATGCATGAGCATTAGCTTACTTGAGCTTTATGTAACTGTGATAGACTGGTAATGTATGGATAATTGCTTAACTGACTATGACTGTTATAGTTTGTTGTAGTTATTATTGTGTTAGTTGTATTCTATTTAGATGTTTAACTTTCAACTTTACTTTAGTGATGTAATGATTAGGTAATACTTGTTTTTCTTTAGTTTTACGTGTTAACTGAATACTCTTACACCTTGAGTTGTTTTTCTCTGTTAACTTGTGAACTTTAGTTAGTCTGGTGTGATTTTTGGTATTATTGAAAAAGAAACTTATTTACTCTCTCTCTCTGTCAATTCATAATACTTGCTTGCAAGTTAACAGCTACTAGGATGGTAGTCTGTTACATTTGGTGGCAGCAGTGTCTGGATACTATTGTATGCTGTTAGTGAACAGTACAGCCCACAAAGTTGAATCAGATTGACAAGTGTGTCAAGATTCAAGGAGCTTAGCATCAGTGAGTGCAGATAGTTAGCAGAGATTTGAGCTAGCTAGCACCAGTTTGTTGCAGTGGAAAACTATTTATTTGTTGGTGGATGACCACTAGAGCAGGAACACGCTACAAACAGATACCAGAGATGTCTGACTCAGAGGAACAGGGATTACCCTACAACCCGACTATCTACCCCACAGAACAGGACCATGACAATCCGATCACCGACTCAACGGAACAGCAAACCCCACGTTCCAAGCAGACGACAACCCCCGAACCTGAGGACAAGGAACCTCAAGTTGTCGTACAAGGAGAAGTCTCGATGACTCAAATGTTACAAGCCCTGCTGGACGATCGCCGACAGAGGGAGGTGGAGCTGGCAGAGGAGAGACGGCTACGTGCCGAAGAGCTCCGACAGAGGGAGGAGGAGCTGAGATATGAGCAGTGTCGGAGAGACGAACAGGCTGCTAAACGAGAAGAAGAGATGAGGAAGCAGATGGCTATCCTCAAGAACTTAGTTGATGGTGTGAACAAACAAGGTGAAGCCGCATTGAAGAAGGCTGACAAAGATCGTGAGGTAAAGGTCACCAAGCTAGCAGATAGCGATGACATTGAGGCGTACCTCACAACATTCGAGAGACAAATGGAAGCATACGAGATCCCGAAGGAACGCTGGTCTCTAACTTTAGCATCAAAGCTCTCAGGAAAAGCCCAGCAAGCTTACACAGCTATGGGGGTGAAAGAGTCAACCGACTATGACAAATTGAAGGAAGCAATCCTACGTCGCTACGATATCAACCAGGAGAGTTACAGGTTGAGGCTCAGGTCGGCCAAGATCGGCGACGGTGAGACCAACACAACAAGACTACATGACAAGTGGTTGAAAGAATGCAGTTCAATTGAGGACATCAAAGATCAGATTGCTTTGGAACAGCTACTTGAAACGCTACCAAAAGACGTACGTGTCTTTGTCAAAGAACGACAGCCAAAGAGTTCAGCAGATGCTGCAGCACTTGCAGATGACTATCGAATGGCGAGAAAACAGATTCCTCAAGATAAGCGACCTACAGAGCGCAGAACCTGCTTGCGTTGTGGCAAGCCCGGTCATCTTGCAAAGGATTGCTGAAGCAACACACCACGTCCTACTCAATCTGAGAGTACATCCAACAAAGGAAGTCAACAACAGCAGTCACCCAAACCAAGGCAGGATTCAACTACAAAACCAGACAGGCCCAAGAAAGACTTGAAGGACATTGAGTGTTTCAACTGCCGACAGAAAGGACACTATTCATCAAACTGTCCCGATCGCTCATTTTTTCTCATGGAACAACGGGTCGACCATCACCGAAACGCTACTACAAGGCATCACAAGGTGGTATCACCTTCAGTACCAGGAGTTGTCAAACCAGGTACTGTAGAGGGACAAGAGGTAACAGATATCCTTCTCGACACAGGGTGTACTAGGACAATTGTACACAAGAAGTTGGTGCCAGAACAGAAGTTGTTGCAAGAAGCAATCAGATGTGCTCATGGGGACACAGTACTATACCCCTTAGCTCAGGTCAAGGTTGAAGTCTCAGGAAAAACCATTGAAGTGGAGGCAGCAGTTTCAGAGACATTGCCAATGTCGGTCATCCTCGGTACAGATGTACCAGATCTACCAGAGCTACTGCAAGGAAAACTGACTACAGAAACGATGGGTCAACAGTCAGACAACAATGCCTTCGTTGTCACTACCTGAGCAGCAGCCAAGAAGCAACAACAAACAGAAGCAGAGGCTCAACAGAGACAGCTACAGTCACAGGTACAGCCAAAACCACTGGAAGAGATTGGGAATATACCAGACAAAATTCAGCAAGATGGCAAGAATGAGGCTGAAGAGGTGAACCAAGAATGTGAGATTGTTGACGACCAAGTTCAGCTCCATAACGATGGTGATGATGAGTGGCTGATCACTTTTGATGGAGATTTGTTTGGAAGCTCTAAAGAGAGGAGACGACTTACTCGAAGGGAGAAATGTGAAAACCGTGCAAGGTTTACTCCTCAAGCAGATGACTGTGACAGTGATCGTCCGTCCCATGTACTGGACATGCCTCCATCTGAGTTCATTAAGTTGCAGAAAGAAGATCCATTCTTGGAAACTGTCCGAGAAGCAGCCACAGGAAAGCCATCGAAGGCAGGAGTTGGATTTTTTGAGAAAGATGGTGTCGTATATAGACGCTGGATCGTCCGCCAACGTCCACAAGAAGAGATTGAACAACTTGTGATTCCAGTCAAATGTCGACCAGAGTTGCTCAAAATTGCTCACACAGTCCCACTAGCAGGTCACATGGGTAAAGAGAAGACAGCCCCCAACGACTTCTACAAAGGTTCTATTGGCCAACACTCTATCATGATGTTGCAGGGTACTGCAAAGGTTGTCCCACATGTCAGAAGTCAAGTGCTCGAGCTGTGAGACGTGCTCCACTCGTACCTTTACCAATTATTGACACACCCTTCAAGAGAATCGAGATGGACATTGTTGGACCATTGCCAAGGAGTAAATCCGGAAAGAAGTACATCCTAGTTATATGTGATTATGCTACTCGGTATCCTGAAGCCATACCCTTGAAGTCAATTGATGCTGCACAGATAGCAGATGAGTTGCTACAGCTCTTTTCTCGAGTTGGTATACCTGAAGAAATTCTCACTGATCAAGGCAGTAATTTTACGTCAAAGTTGCTGACAGAGATTTACAGCATGTTACACGTCCATCCCATTCAAACAACTCTGTATCATCCTCAAACCGACGGTCTCGTCGAACGTTTTAACCAAACACTGAAGAAGATGTTAAGGAAAGCTGCAAGTCAAGATCACAAGGATTGGGATAAGCTCATCCCATACCTGTTGTTTGCGTACCGTGAGGTACCACACTCTTCGACTGGTTTTTCTCCATTCGAATTGTTGTACGGGAGAAGTGTCAGGGGACCACTGGATGTTATCCGTAACTCTTGGACAGCTAAGCCAGCAAACAAACCTGCTGAAGAAAGTGTCATTTCACATGTGTTGTGTATTCGAGAGAGACTGGAGAAGATGACAGACATTGTCAAGGAGAACATGGAAGCAGCACAGCAGTTGCAGAAACAATGGTATGACAAGACAGCCAGAGAACGATCTCTCAAAGACGGAGAACAGGTCCTAGTGTTACTGCCAACATCTTCAAACAAGCTTCTTGCACAATGGCAGGGTCCGTACAAAGTAGTCAAGAAGATTGGCAAAGTGACCTACCAGATCAACATGCACGACCGCTGTAAGAGCAAGAGAACATTCCATGTGAACATGCTAAGGAAGTGGTACGAAAGACCCACAGAAGATATTGCGATGGTTGCTGATGACAGTGAATTTGAGGAAGTGATCTCAAGCTGGAAACAGACTGACGGTACAGATGGAACAGTTAAACCCAAACTTGGTGAACAACTCAGTACAGACCGGGAGTCAGATTTGAATTTGCTAATGGAGGAATTCTCGGATGTCTTCAGAGACAGCCCAGGTAAAACAGATTTGGTGGAACATTGTATACCCACAGGAACAGCAAGTGCTGTTAGACTACCTCCATACCGCATTCCTCATGCATACCGAGAGACAGTCAAACGTGAACTTGAAGAGATGCTAGAGAAAGGAATCATCGAACCAGCAATGGGAGAATGGAGTTCACCCATGGTCATTGTCAAAAAGAAAGACAATTCATTGAGAATATGTGTAGACTATCGGAAGCTCAATCAGTTGTCATCAATGGATGCATACCCTATCCCAAGAGTTGATGATAATATCGATCGTGTTGGTAAAGCAAAGTACTTTTCAACTATCGACCTAACAAAAGGATATTGGCAAGTGCCAGTGTACAGCTGACAGAGTGAAGACTGGATTTTCAACCCCTTTTGGTTTATTTCAATTCACTATGATGCCATTTGGATTACAGGGTGCACCTGCTACATTTCAACGTCTTATGGACAAGGTGATTCGAGGACTTGAAGACTTCACAGCCTCCTACCTCGATGATCTCATTATTTTCAGCGATACATTTGAAGACCACATTGAACATCTTCACAAAGTACTTTCTAAACTTCGTGAATCAGGATTGACAGCCAAAGCAAAGAAGTGTGTTTTAGGAACAGAGCATTGTGTCTATCTTGGACATATTATTGGAGGAGGTGTTGTTCGCCTAGAACATGGTAAACTACATGCCGTAGAAGAATTCCCTATTCCACAGTCAAAGAAAGATGTTAGAGGGTTTTCTTGGTTTAGCCGGATATTACAGGAGATTTATTCCGGAATTTGCTACTATCGCTGCACCCCTCACTGACCTTATCCGAAAAGATGCACCAAATAATGTTGTTTGGTTTAGTAAGTGTGATGATGCATTTCGCAAGCTAAAGCATCTACTTTGTACTTCACCAGTATTAAAAAGCCCAGATTTTCAGAAAGATTTTATTCTCCAAACAGATGCATCGTACCGAGCAGTTGGCGCTGTATTTAGTCAACTGGATGAACAAGGTCTATAGATCACCCGATTGCATTTTTCAGTAAGAAGTTGCTACCTCGTGAGGAACGATACTCTACTGTGGAGAAAGAGTGCCTAGCCATTAAATTGGGAGTACATCCCTCCCTCCTTCTCCGGCATCAAGCACCACTTGACGTAATACGGGATAGGGCATCTGCATTTGCATTTGCTCGTCCAACACGATGAGTAACTGTAAACTCAAACGGTTGTAGCGAAAGGCTCCAACGGGTAAGTCGTGGATTCTTGTCTTTGAGCTGATTCAGCCATACAAGGGCTCTGTGATTGGTCTGAATCTGAAACGGCTTTCCTAGGAGGTAAACTCGAAAAGCATGTGATAGACTGGTAATGTATGGATAATTGCTTAACTGACTATGACTGTTATAGTTTGTTGTAGTTATTATTGTGTTAGTTGTATTCTATTTAGATTTTTAACTTTCAACTTTACTTTAGTGATGTAATGATTAGGTAATACTTGGTTTTCTTTAGTTTTACGTGTTAACTGAATACTCTTACACCTTGAGTTGTTTTTCTCTATTAACTTGTGAACTTTAGTTAGTCTGGTGTGATTTTTGGTATTATTGAAAAAGAAACTTATTTACTCTCTCTCTCTCTGTCAATTCATAATACTTGCTTGCAAGTTAACAGCTACTAGGGTGGTAGTCTGTTACAGAGCTTAGGGTCTTCTGAGTGCCTGAGGCAAACTGTACTGTAACAAATATCTTCTCTTGTTTCCTTGAAAAACCATCCAGCTTGTTTAAGCACTAGCAAGATGCTGCGCTTCTGAAGTTTGACCTCTGAACTCATTTCACAACCACTCCCATCTGCATGGGTCAGCTTGCAAAAAGAAGACTTGAAGACTCACTGTTAGTATCTACGGAGGACAGTCCATTGCTCGACAAATTTGTGAACAAGACAAAATAACTCTTTCAAGTCAAGGCCTACGTAGCTAGCTTGGCCAGATGAATTTTCAAGTGTATATATCTATGGTATCTTAGTAATAGTTGCTCAGATTTTTGCAATAGAATTCCTTGTTCTTTTTTGTTGCTAGGGCCATTAGACCTATATATATTCTAAACAAGTTAGAGGCCTTGTCCAATGGTATTTAAAGGTCCTCACTCAGGCCCTTGGTAACACCCTCGGACCTTCAATCCTCTATATAGTATAGAGGCATTGGACTTGTCCTCTAACTATTATATGATAAGGGATTTATTTGCATCACAAGGCAAGTAAATCTTACTATGACTGAGACTAGTGTGTGCCACTTCAGTATCACTGCAGGTTACCAGTGGCGGATCCAGGATTGTAGAAAGGGGTTTTCTTAGTAGAATGAGCGTGAAGCGCACGCAAAATTTTGCGCTAGCCATGCCCACTTCCGGTAAAACCACGCCTATTTTTACGTATAGCTCCACCCATTTCTAATTGCATGAACTTTGTACTTTACTATGCAAACGGTGTTTCTAGCTCGTGCGTAGTTATTTTGGGAAGTATCTACACTTTCTGGGCTTATTTGCTGGCAGCCAATGCTTTTCAAGTAAGTATTATACTTGTGAGAGGCCAGCAGTTGGTTTTCTCTTGATTTTTAAGACCTAAAATAAATTTTACCCTTGGTCTGAAAGGGGGTATCCATGGATACATTGGATATCCCCCTAAATCCGCCACTGGTTACACAAAATTTGAATAACTGGCATACACACACAAAGGTGATTCATAGAATTCTGAAAAATTGAGAATAAACAATTGATGGAAATGTAATGAGAGACTGAAATGGCTAAACCATAAAAAGAAAGCAAGACTTGAATGGCTGTTAGAATGTGTACAGAATTCTTCCTGTGGGCAAGACTTAACATGGCAAGAGTATTACATATAGCCCACAGAAAGATTCTGTACACATTCCTACAGCCATTCCAGTCATCGTTTGCTTTTTTTTTTTATGATTTAGCTATTCCCGTGTCTCATTACATTTCCAATCTTGTTTTACAATTAGCTGGGTTCTGTTGCTGGAACCGTACTGAGAAGAATATGATTATCCTCTATTGACAATGATTTAAAGTAACAATATTAGTAACCTCAACTTAAGTAGGTGACTTTTGATGCTGGGGCCAGATGATCATGAGACCGCATATGAACTATTCCCAGTATGGTAGTACTGGATACATAGGTATGGCATGGATGGCCCATTAGCGCAATACAAATATTCACACAAATAGCTCGGCAAAAACTGAATGGTTTTGGGCTATGTTTTAGGCTCATTAGAAAGAGAAAAGGCTAAATAGTAGCTTAAGAAGCCTTTTAGTGCCAAGCACTCAATTGCTTAAGTACCAAACTAAAGTATGCCAAACCTCCAATTTTCTCCTTCTGATTCTTCTTCTTCTATCTTGGAATGACTTTTCTCACAGATTGCTCACTTTCAGAAGTTGAACAAATAAACTTGGTATCTTTGTATTCACGTGCATTGGTTATTCGCCTCTTTAGCTAGATACAAGATGAAAAGCGCCTTCTCTGTATGGTAGCCATTCATTTCTATACTCATTAATAATTATTAGCTACTTTGGAATCAAGTTGACAACCCTTTTCCAGTTAGACAAGTGTGCGTTATTTGGAATTCGAATATTCACTGCCTGAAGATTTCTGGTTGCGCTAAAGCGTAGAAAATAGAGATTTCGTAAGTCTCTATTATCCATGGCTGAAGTCTCTGTAACCAGTTACCGGTACCATTCAGTCTTATATGTTTAGGAGGTGAATAGACTACTTTGTTACATAGTTGACATTATAAAAAAATGAGCAAAGAAAGTGAAATTATATAAGATACAGCTTGACAGCTCCAGCCTCCTGAGATGCTTCACTTTGCTGATAGCATAGATTATAACATAAGCTATAATATCCATGCTGATAGTGTACAAGTATAAACACTTAACTGTGATGTAGAATTATGATAAACAAGTGAAAAAAACATTAGGAATGGCCACATTGTAAAAAAGAAAGCAAACAAGATGGAATGGCTGTTTGAGTGAGTAAAGAATTATTCCTACAGTATGGGCAACATGAGGGACTGACATGCAGCCCACACAGGAATGATTCTGCACACACTCAAACAGCCATACCATCTTGTTTGCTTTCTTTTTTATGATTTGGCCAATCTTACGTCTCATTACATTTACAATGTTTTTTTCACTTGTAAAGGATTGAGAGCTATGGCCAAATGCATACTAAATATATGCCCATTATATACAAAAGGTGTCTTCAAACTCTTGTTGGCATTGTTGCACTACTGGCAGCATGTTTTCCTGAAACCCGAAAAATATTGAATGATGTAGTTTTTAATCTTATTCCCAGTACAGTACATAGGAATGGCACGGATGGCCCATTAGCGCAATACAAATATTCACGCTAATAACTTTGCAAAAACCGAGCACTTGCCACTAAAAGGCTTCTCAAGCTACTATTTAGCTCATTTGCTTTCCAACAAGCCTAAAAACTTGGCCTAAAACCATCGCTAAAGTACCAAAGTAAAATATACCAAACCTCCAATTTTCTCCATCTTCTTCTCAACTTTTCTCAAAGACTGTTCACTTTCAGAAGCTGATTCTTGAATGAATAAACTTGGTATCTTTGTCTTCACATGTTTTTGGTATCGGTTTTCTGTGTCCCTCGTTAGGTGGCTATATACAAGGCGAAAAGCGCCTTCTCCGTATAGACCTTTTCCACGCGCATGGGAAAATAGTGCGAAACAAGTCGAAGTAATGTTTTCTGACACATTATGACACAGGCCACGCCCATTGGTGGGCAAGCGAATGGAATTTTGTACTAGCTGACACTGGAGGCCAAGTTTAAAGAGCCTTCTACTGGAAATAGAAGCAGCAAGCCAGATAAAACGTGGAGAAGGGTCCATACAAACTTCGAATAGCAACAAATCTGAGAAAATAGCACCACACTACGTATGAACTGGCATGTAAAAGCCATCATGAACTGGACTTACTCGTATTTCAGATATATACAAGCATTTTGAGTGAGTTCTAGTGAAGCCGGCTGAATCATACTTCCTCACTGATCGTGCTCTTTTCAAGCTTGGCAGTATCACTACTGTACAAATTTGCCCACCAAGGGGTGTGTCTATCGTCACAATTTGTCATAACACATCATGCATCTAATTAAAAAATTGCTACTGTTCCCACGTAGAAAAGGTCTATAGCAGCCATTCATTTCTACGCTCATGCATAATAATTCATTAGCTACTGGAAAATTTCAAATTGACCGCCCTTTTCCTGATATAAGTGTGCATTATTTGGAATCTGAATATTCGCTGCCTGCCTGCATTACCTGCCCATTTTATTTCCGTTCAAGTCCCAAAAGAAAGTAATTTGTCATCCCAGGCTATATTTCAAGAAATGGAAGGGGTTGCAGCAGCATGTAGCTAGGAATTTTGATGAAATTCAGATTGTGCATTTCAAATTTTTTTTCTACGTACCATAGTTGCAATGCTTTTTACAGCACTGAGACTGTCTATTATTATATTAACAAAATTTTTACTGTTAATATGGTTAGAGATTGAACGGTTCTGTGTAAGCCAACTTTTTTCTAACAATGATTTTGCAAGTATTACACAAATAGCAAAATGCCAATACATGCAGGTGTGTACCCAGAAAATCTATTAACTAATAAGTAAGAGTAAGGCATAATAATTATTATAACACAAAGGTATTCCCAGTACGGTAGTACTGGGTACATAGGAATGGCACGGATGGCTCATTGGTGCAATACAAATATTCACGCTAATAACTCTGCAAAAAATGAGTGCTTGACACTAAAAGGCTTCTAACGCTACTTCTTAGCTCATTCTCTTTCTAACAAGCCCAAAAACATGGCCTAATACCACTGCTAAAGTACCGAACTAAAATGTGCCAAATCTCCAATTTCCTCCATCTTCTTCTTCTTCTTCTATCTTAATATGACTTTTCTCAAAAAGCGCTCACTTTCAGAAGCTGATTCTTGAACGAATATATACGTGGTTTCTTTGTCTTCAGGTCCTTTTGGCATCGCTTCTTCATGTCTCTCATTGAGTCGCTAGATACAAGGCGAAAAACGCCTTCTCTTTATGGCAGCCATTAATTTCTACACTCTACCGAGAACTAAACTTAACGACCCTTTCCATACAGATAGGTGTGTGTTATTCATATTTTACTGAAGTTGAGCTATGCTATTCCGCTACTGCTGTACTGGGTACAAAACTATCAGTTACTTTAGACAATTTGCTAAGGTTCATGGAAAAAATGGAACAAACAAGCATTAGAAATGTAACAAGAACATAGGAATGGCCAAATAAATCATAAAAAGTAAGCAAACAAGATAGTAATAGTGGTTAGAATGAGTGAAAGTTCATTCCTGTGTTGCTAGGGATATGAACATAAGACACACAGAAATGAACTTCTGACCTATCTTGTTTGCTTACTTTTTATGATTTATTTGACCATTCCTGTTATTATTATTTTTTTTACTTGTACTTTAGTGATAATAATAGTGTACGTAAATTGCATGACAAACAATTATGATTCAGAAAATTAATTTTGTTAAGTTTTTGCATGACGAGGTGTTGGAGAACAAGTGTTTTGAAACTGTCTGGAGCAGAAACGTTGGCTAGCAGTGATTCCAAGTTCTAAATGTGTCACAGAAAATGAGTAATAGCATGGATTTGACCTTGCAAATGGAACCTTTAGAGTGAGACTGTGGGATCCTGAGTTATGACTGCAAAATGGATTAAGTCTGGAGTGGTAGGCATGTGATTGTTGCCTTACAGAATGTTGTACATACACACTGTCACTGCAGTCACTGTTTATACAATTACAATGTTCAAGTGAAGCGTCTGACCACCCACTTAACATGCCAATACCCATCATCTGAAGCATCTGGACAAGCATCTTGTAATTCACTGTAGAGAAAACAGAGTTTAAGATAGACTCTTCTGGTTTCCATCTTGGGAAGATTACAAGATGCTAGCAGAGAATTGTACTCCACACTTGGTGCAGTACGGTACTACTGGGTAGATGGCCCATTAGCGTAATACAATAATACAAATATTCACACAAATAACTGCAAAAATTGGGCACTTGGCTCTACTTTAGCAATGGTTTTAGCCTTTAGGCCATGTTTTTTGGGCTCATTAGAAGAGCTAAATAGTAGCTTATTAAGAAGCCTTGTATCAATAAAATATGCCAAACCTCGAATTTTCTCCATCTTCTACTCCTTGTTCTTGGATAGGGTCGTCAACTTGATTTTGTACGTAGCTAATGAATTATTCATGAGTATAAATGACTGCCATACGGAAAAGGTGTTTTTCGTCTTGTATCTAGCAACTTGGCAGATGCCCAAAGCGAATGAAGACAAAGAAACCAAGTTTATTCGTTTAAGAATCAGCTTCTGAAAGTGAGCACTCTCAGAGATTAATGGGCGCTAGATAGAAGAATATACATAGAAGTGTGGGTTATTTAGAATTCATGATAAGTACAGATTCTGCTATTCCCACTACTACTGGATACAAAACCACCATTGCTTTAGACAATTTGCTAGGATACTTCCAAAATAGAACAAACAAGTGAAAAAAACATTAGAGCTGTAATGAGAACATAGGAATGGCCAAATTGTAAAAAGTAAGCAAACAAGATAGGACTGGTGGTCAGATTGAGAGAAGAATTCATTCTTGTATCTGTCATTGAGCTAAGGATATGAACATAAATAGACACACAAAATGAATTCTTCTCTTAATCTGACCACTTAAATGAATCATCTAGAAAAGGATCAACTGACTTATCCGGCACCTCACCCGGGACCCCTAATCCCTGGCCCTAGCCCTAGCCCCATCCGAAGTACCGAATAAGTCAGTTGACCCAAAAATACGTATGTTGCACAACCTCTTTATGGTCACCTCTCAACATGCAGTGGCCATCTGCCATATAATCTGGTCCTGATTGAACATACAATTATATAGATTTTTGTACTTTGTAGTGGCCACCTCACTGACAACCAATATTTTGTTACCCGAACAATAAATTGACTGGCACTGAAATAAAACTTGTGACAGCTAATGGCCAAATTGCCACTCCCACCAGACCACACCTACAAATCATGTCTAAACCACATGGCATAATGGTCTCATTTTTCTCCCTACACTTATCAGATCACTGCTCTATCTATACAGACTTTTAGTAGCCGCCTATTTTTGAACACTTCAGTAAGCAAGTGAATCGGTTGTACTCAAATAAAGGGTGCTCGCACATATACCCACGCAATTTTGGTCTGAGCTGCTAGGGGGTGTATCTCAGAAACTACAAGAGATACAGCACTGCAGTAAACTATACTTTGAATAGCCCATGCACACAAGTGTGCAAAAAAACAACAAAGTGTCATTTATGAAGTGTGCAAATTTTACAAGCGACATAAAAGGTACAAGATTGAAGCGCCATGCTTGTAAGTTCAATTTNTTGGTATTATTGAAAAAGAAACTTATTTACTCTCTCTCTCTCTGTCAATTCATAATACTTGCTTGCAAGTTAACAGCTACTAGGGTGGTAGTCTGTTACAGTAACAGTTATCATGAGTTATGTACAACTACTCAAACTTTTCTGTAGAGACACTCTGATTATTTCCATGTATACTCACACTATAGTTTTGAAAAAAATGGAGGAACAAGCAGTAAAAATTTTGAAAAAATAAGTACTGTAGGAATTGGTAATGCTGTAAAAAGTATTGGAACAAGGAATTGTCTCAATTTTCGCACAAGACAACATTTTTTGTGCCCAAGTTTTGGTCGGTAATTTAATCTTGCCTGCTATACTTAATTCCACTTTTTAGCTGAGAGATAAGATATACTGATTAACTGTTAAAGTATATAATAACCATCCATTTACGACATTTATTTTTTGTGCCCAAGTTTTGGTCGGTAATTTAATCTTGCCTGCTATACTTAATTCCACTTTTTAGCTGAGAGATAAGATATACTGATTAACTGTTAAAGTATATAATAACCATCCATTTACGACATTTAGCTATAATAATTATATGGATTAATAATGAAAATGAAGCAGTCATGTGCAAAAATTGACTCTTTCTTGTTTCCAATGCTTTTTACAGCACTGCTTATTTTATTGAAACTTTTACTACTTGTCTGTACTCATGCATGTTCTGTAATGTATATACAAGTTTGACCCTAAACACATGGCAGTGCATTTAAACTGCATGTGCAGCACTACTTTTTTTGGCTGTTTTCTGGGCCTTAAGGGAAAATATGAGGCGGGGATAATGCTCCACTAGTGTTGTACTAGTGAACTTTGACTATCGGTCTCTGGAATGGTGTTTTAAGGTTTCGAATATTTACCTCAGATTTGTCAGATTCCCAAGTCAAAGTTCATGAGTTCAGCCATTTTGTATTGTAGTCAATGGGAAAAGTAGTACCCACAAGGGTGGGCTCAGGAAAAATTCCAGTGAAGAACAGCAGCTACTTTTTGTGCCAGGAGACATTAATATCTCCTAAGGACAGTCCTTTTTCAAGGTAAGTCAGGATAAAACATGGAATTGGGAAAATCAAGGGGCACTGGATATGAAAGTACTGATATTATCACAAAATCGGATCTAAAAACGGTCTGATTAAGCTGGCTGTGCACACTGTTAATAAAACATGGGAGAAAAATTACCAACACATTTGCATTTCAATAATTATTACTGAACGTAAACATTTCAACAAAATTATATTACAGTAATGAGAGAACAGTTATTATAGAATTGACTTAGTTATACGAATAACTTTGCTGTTTAGAGATAATACTTATTATGACAGCCTAAGAGTTGCATAAGTAGACTTGTGATTATGATAATGTATCATTAAAAATTTTATTGTTTAGCATAAATTATTCTCCATCTTTTGCATGATTGCAAGCAAAAGCAAAAGGCATGCAAAAAGCGGGTAAACAAAAAACCAACAGATAATATAATTATTATAGGCTAAAAGGATATGCTTTTCATGTACTTAAACATCCACTACTGTATAGCATAATATAGATTTTATTATATATACTGCATAAAATTTATATATACAGATAGATATCCAGATAGATCCGTAAATATGGAAATACTGGGGATACATTAAATTGGCGGTCGGCGCAAAAACCGCCAAATTTAATGCGTGTAAACAGTTTTTCGCTCTATTGCAATACGCTGCGCCAGGGAGGAAAACGCCAAATTTAAAACCGCCAATATTCTTGAGGGAAGCAAAATCGCCAAATTAAATGCCCGCCAGTATCTCTAAGAATATTATAACATAGACAGAAGCTTTTGAGCACACACACAGCACTAAACATTCAAACTGATTTATTTCCTAATGACTTAGTACATTTGTTGGTATTGGCCTACGAGTATTATATAATATCTGGTACACACTAGCATCAAACTACATCAGTCTTGCGTATCCAGACCCTTTACATGCGTGCTATAAATACGCACAGAAATAAGGGTCTGGTACGGACCTTACACCTTTTATGTCTCTCTAGAATGCAATTAGTAGCCCAAATGGACACAATTTAAATATACCCACATATATTAATCAGATACTTTCTTTTCTTACTCTATTTGTCCTAGCACAAAAAACATAACTCAATACATATAGCTAGCAATCCAGGCTATTCTATACAAAGGTATATTAAAGGCTTTAAAATTACTAGACTAGCAGAGTAACGCCTTTTCTAGTGGAGTTACCATGCTCTTACTCAACCTAAATTTGACAAAAGACTGAATCTTTTTCACAATGCTGATCTCCAACAATCGAATGAAACACAGAGCTTCATCTTGTGTTCAACATGCTGTGTGTTAAAATTTAAGCTAAATATTAGATTCAATTTTAGAGGAATCCTTAACTATAAACAAAACATAATGAATACCATAGTAACACTCCTTAAATTCTTGACAGTAAATAATGAAGGCACCCACGGTGCATAAGCCTCCGCGCACACAACTAGCACGTATAACTATTAAAACATGTCAGTATGCACACCTAGTTCTGTTTAGAAATTGACTTTGATGCTAAGACAATGTAGTAGTTTCAATCATGCTAGCTGGCATATTGATTACAAAACACTCACTATCATGATGAATACTTCTATACAAAGTATTATCTCACTATATTCAACTTGCATGCAATCCTAGAGTTTCTTATAATTATGTCCAAGCCGGCAGCACTAAGCTAGCCAAACTCAAGTCTTTCTAGGAGTCCATGATTCATGCTGTACTAGCTGTTTCTTGGATTTGAGGGTATTGTGCTTCTCTTAGCGTACGCTTAGCTTCAAAACCACACCCACGCCCCATATAGTGTGCATTATCTAGAAACTACAACATTTTGCAAACAACCATTTTCTTGATTCATGAATGTAAGTACCTTCTGTTTTGACCATAGAGCCGCCATTCAGACACACACACACACACACAGACAGATTACCATAACCCTTTGCACATGATACTCATGCGCCGAGGCTTAATTAGTAAAAGCATTCTTGTATGATGCCATTCCAAGCACGGTATATAAAATTAATTAGCACAAGCATGCTGACTGATATAAGGCATATAGTGTATTAGATTAATGCTTGTCATGATAGACTAATTACTTATATACTGTCATTTGCAACAATTTAAGGAGTGTTACTATGGTATTTATATAACGTTTTGCTCATAGTCAAGGATTCCTTGCATTTAGTTGGACGTACATAGAAATGTATAACCTACACATATTAGCTAACTCATGTACTTTAGAATGCAAATACTCAATCCTTCAAAGCTGACAATCAAGAGTTGGTCAAGATTATACCAACCGTAAAGCAAAAATGCCTACACATAAAATTCTGATACACTAACACCTTTACATCGGTCAGTACTATGATGCTTGTGCTAATTATCTAGCTTGGAATGGCATATCATACATGGACGCTAATTAATCTGTATCTTTAAGTTACAGTAAATTAGTGTATGATAAGAGTATAATGGTGGAGGAATCATTTGCATGCTTATCATTATGACTCATCATAATTGTTATTATAACCCTGGGCCACACATGCACCGAGGGNATAGATTTTATTATATATACTGCATAAAATTTATATATACAGATAGATATCCAGATAGATCCGTAAATATGGAAATACTGGGGATACATTAAATTGGCGGTCGGCGCAAAAACCGCCAAATTTAATGCGTGTAAACAGTTTTTCGCTCTATTGCAATACGCTGCGCCAGGGAGGAAAACGCCAAATTTAAAACCGCCAATATTCTTGAGGGAAGCAAAATCGCCAAATTAAATGCCCGCCAGTATCTCTAAGAATATTATAACATAGACAGAAGCTTTTGAGCACACACACAGCACTAAACATTCAAACTGATTTATTTCCTAATGACTTAGTACATTTGTTGGTATTGGCCTACGAGTATTATATAATATCTGGTACACACTAGCATCAAACTACATCAGTCTTGCGTATCCAGACCCTTTACATGCGTGCTATAAATACGCACAGAAATAAGGGTCTGGTACGGACCTTACACCTTTTATGTCTCTCTAGAATGCAATTAGTAGCCCAAATGGACACAATTTAAATATACCCACATATATTAATCAGATACTTTCTTTTCTTACTCTATTTGTCCTAGCACAAAAAACATAACTCAATACATATAGCTAGCAATCCAGGCTATTCTATACAAAGGTATATTAAAGGCTTTAAAATTACTAGACTAGCAGAGTAACGCCTTTTCTAGTGGAGTTACCATGCTCTTACTCAACCTAAATTTGACAAAAGACTGAATCTTTTTCACAATGCTGATCTCCAACAATCGAATGAAACACAGAGCTTCATCTTGTGTTCAACATGCTGTGTGTTAAAATTTAAGCTAAATATTAGATTCAATTTTAGAGGAATCCTTAACTATAAACAAAACATAATGAATACCATAGTAACACTCCTTAAATTCTTGACAGTAAATAATGAAGGCACCCACGGTGCATAAGCCTCCGCGCACACAACTAGCACGTATAACTATTAAAACATGTCAGTATGCACACCTAGTTCTGTTTAGAAATTGACTTTGATGCTAAGACAATGTAGTAGTTTCAATCATGCTAGCTGGCATATTGATTACAAAACACTCACTATCATGATGAATACTTCTATACAAAGTATTATCTCACTATATTCAACTTGCATGCAATCCTAGAGTTTCTTATAATTATGTCCAAGCCGGCAGCACTAAGCTAGCCAAACTCAAGTCTTTCTAGGAGTCCATGATTCATGCTGTACTAGCTGTTTCTTGGATTTGAGGGTATTGTGCTTCTCTTAGCGTACGCTTAGCTTCAAAACCACACCCACGCCCCATATAGTGTGCATTATCTAGAAACTACAACATTTTGCAAACAACCATTTTCTTGATTCATGAATGTAAGTACCTTCTGTTTTGACCATAGAGCCGCCATTCAGACACACACACACACACAGACAGATTACCATAACCCTTTGCACATGATACTCATGCGCCGAGGCTTAATTAGTAAAAGCATTCTTGTATGATGCCATTCCAAGCACGGTATATAAAATTAATTAGCACAAGCATGCTGACTGATATAAGGCATATAGTGTATTAGATTAATGCTTGTCATGATAGACTAATTACTTATATACTGTCATTTGCAACAATTTAAGGAGTGTTACTATGGTATTTATATAACGTTTTGCTCATAGTCAAGGATTCCTTGCATTTAGTTGGACGTACATAGAAATGTATAACCTACACATATTAGCTAACTCATGTACTTTAGAATGCAAATACTCAATCCTTCAAAGCTGACAATCAAGAGTTGGTCAAGATTATACCAACCGTAAAGCAAAAATGCCTACACATAAAATTCTGATACACTAACACCTTTACATCGGTCAGTACTATGATGCTTGTGCTAATTATCTAGCTTGGAATGGCATATCATACATGGACGCTAATTAATCTGTATCTTTAAGTTACAGTAAATTAGTGTATGATAAGAGTATAATGGTGGAGGAATCATTTGCATGCTTATCATTATGACTCATCATAATTGTTATTATAACCCTGGGCCACACATGCACCGAGGGTTATGATGTGTGTGTGGCCACAAAGGCCACACATGCACCAAGGTAAAATTATTGAGATTAGCTATATATGCAAAAACTTGCCTAATTAAGGCAGGCCATATACCTGCTGATTGTTAGTGTGCACTATTTAAAGGCTGAAGATTTCCACTGACTTGACAAAGGACAGCTGACTTACTTTCTAGCAAGCAACCGCAACACCTTTTAAACATAATTTATTATGCTGTTTTTGGATTATAACTGAATCTTACACAATCCAAGTATTCTATAGTAACAGCTGCACAGAACCTGTAGAAGCTCAGTATAGCTTGAAATCCTGCTTACAAGCAGAGACTTTTCGTGATAGCTGGTACTCTGAATAATGTATATTATGTGCTGTTCACATCCTTGACTTTGAGCAATAATTATTGAGCAGTCCAAGGGTTCGGCAGTGACCTAGCTTTCATTGTGATACCTGGCTGCTCTTCATGAATTAGGACTTTGATTATCATAACATAAGTAAATCTTATGATACAGCTCTTGACTGATATGTGTTTCATCAGGAGCTTATGAGCGCTGTGAAGCTGCGGGATCACTAGAGGGTGTATGTTTCACATTTCGTAAAGTGCCAATACTATGAAACTATATATATCTTGTAAGGAAAGTGTGGGGCCTTTCCCACTTTTTAGCAGACATGTAGTTAAGTGGTGTAAAATAAATATCATTCATAAGCCTACTATATACTGTGTGTAGAAAATCAGAGATTGTTATGATACCAACACTCATTACCACTTATTACTATTACCACTTACCATTTATTACCACCATTATTACCACTTATTACCACCATTACCACTTATTACCACTTATTACCACTTCTCATGTTTCTCAACAGGTTCAGAACAGTATTTCTGAGCCACAAGTAAAAACATAATCTTGCAATCCTTCCTGTACGGCTTGTTTTTAAGATGCAGTCAGCTCTGTACACTAATTTCCAACACTCGCATTCTTCACACTGCAACATCAAATCACAGTTCTGCAAGTGCTTCAAAGTGTACTGCCTGACTGTTGTTTCCTTAGAGCTTTTCAGGGATGGTCTATCCACCTCACTTGTCGCTGCACCTCATCAAAGTGCTTGCAGTGCCCTTCTTCCTCTGTGGAAAGGATAGGATCTGGTAAGAAGTGGAGTGACTCATAAATCTTAGATGCAAGCCTGGGAGGAGAGCACACTTCACAATCACTAGCAAAGCATTTATTCAGAACAAAGGAGTATAGTGGTGTTGTTGGCAACAGTGAGCAGTGTCCTCCTTAGACTTGACGGCTTTCTTATAGTGAGTGCCCACATTTCAAGTGTGGTGTCGATCTCCAGTAAAACTTTCCAAAACTCGTCTATCTCACTCTCACTTGATACTAGTTTACTGCCCTTCCACTCTGACCTGAAAAGATCTGAAAGCATGGAAACACAAGGAGAAAGACTATCCTTAAGTTCTTCGCAAAGATCTGGCCTCTTCTCACTAGCAGCACGAAGTTCACCAATGTTTCCACAGCTTGCAATACCACGTTCACACTCATCTGACATCTTCTTTTTCATTATGCCAATGCACTGGAGGGCTAGGTTTATAGAGTAGACATAACTCTTTCTACTGGATTCCTCCAGGAATGATATAGAGCTGTTCGAGCTGCACACAAAATTTAATAATCAAGATTATGTTTCAACTTTTTGAGAAAGTTGAACAGCTCGAGATGTGTATGTGAGTCTATGGTCGGGACCACTATCTGTGAAGAGACAGAGATTAATTGGAGGTATTGCTGATTCACTGTAGTGTTGGACAAGAACAGAAGAAAGTTCTCTCATGTGTCTCATTGGAGAAGACGGTTCAAAGACGGCATCTTTGATACCAACATAAACCTTCCCACTATAGCACGAATCTGAAATGTTTCTGGAATCTCAACAACCAAAGAAACAGATGGAATCAATGAGAATTTCGTGAAGTCAAGTCATGATCCCCGACTTGAAATGATTGGCTCATACTTACAAGAACACGTCTCCCCCTTTCAAAAAAGCTGCAACTGGAAACCCAGGCTCACCCACTTTTATATGGTGCTTATCATCCAAGCATACAAAGCACGAGTGCTGACGATATTTAATGGCATGTTCTCGTTGGTACATAAACACTGCTGCAGCATAGTGCTGGTCAGGATGCTGTTTCCTAAACTGTCACTGTTGAATCATGAACCTGATCTTCAGTCGACCTGTGTAGTGCAACGACTGTCTGCATGGTGTGTTCTGTCTGGTGTGTTTTGTTTTGGGCCAAAACTATAACCGAAGCCACTCTTCACTAGGTACAGGAGTTCCTTCAGGCAATCTAGCACACACTCTTTCACGTAAATCTCTCACTGAAATAGCAGTAGCCAAACGAGTGACCTTGGAGTGGCCTCGATCGTCCACAGCAAGACCAACTTCTTCATTTAGCACTCCTGCCAAAATCGATCGAATTTTCCTCTTGTGGTATTGTGGCTTCTCAAGTCACAGATGATGTAGGGTCTTCTAGCTCCATAAACTGCTTGATACGAGAATCTACGTCAGTCTGGTTTGCATTTTCATTGCTGCAGAGATATCTCCTGTCAGATCATTACCTACATAATAAAGTTAAAATTCCCAGTACGGTAGTACTGGGTACACAGGAATGGCACGGATGGCCCATTAGCGCAATACAAATATTCACGCGAATAACTCTGCAAAAACTGAGCGCTTAGCACTAAAAGGCTTCTTAAGCTACTATTTAGCTCTTTCTCTTTCTAATGAGCCCAAAAACATGGCCTAAAACCATCGCTAAAGTAACAAACACAAACATGCCAAACCTCCAAATTTCTCCATCTTCTTCTTCTTCTTCTTCTTCTTCTTCTTCTATCTTGGCTCGAGTTTTCTCAGAGACTATTCACTTTTAGAAGCTGATTCTTGAACGAATGAAATTGGTTTCTTCCGGGACAGTCGCTTTTGCCATCGGTTTTTAGCGCCTCTCATTGAGTAGCTAGATACAAGGCGAAAAGCGCCTCCTCCATATGGCCGCCATTAATTTCTACACTCATGCATAATTCATTAGCTTCTAGAAAATTCGAATTGACGACCCTTTCCACACACAAAAGTGTGCGTTATTTGGAATTCAAATGCAAGTTGCCTGGAACTATTTTGTGATACCTGGATGCTCTTGCTCTTCTTAAGAAATGAATCAGGACTTTGATTATCATAACATATAGAAAGGCAAGTAAATCTTATGATACAGCTCCTGCCTCCAAATCATGCAAATGACTGAGATGTGTGTTACACTTCAGTATCAAGCAGGCTCAGTACACAACTTACTGAGCAGCCCGGCCACAGTCTAGCTGGCTTGCCAGACTACTAGCTTAGTAGCTAGCTACACACACCAACTCAATTGTGATTTGTAGAATTATGGAAAAATGAGAACAAACAAGTACAAAAAACATTGGAAATGTAATGAGACACAGGAATGGCTAAATCGTAAAAAGAACGCAAACAAGATGGAATGGCTGTTAAGAGTGTGTAAGGAATTCTTCCTGTGGGCAAAATAAGAGACTCAATAAGGAGATTGTTAAATGCAGCCCATACAGGAAGAATTCTGCACACACTCAACAGCCATATCATTCCATCTTGTTTGCGTTCTTTTTACGATTTAGCCATTCCTGTGTCTCATTACATTTCCAATGTTTTTTGTACTTGTAATATATAATAATATTGGCAAGAGAACCAGATCCACAAGGCAACATACATTACATACACATGCACCTATAGAAAACAAATAGCCCTTCTCACCGTAACTGAGCAGGCTTGATGGAGAGTGCAATCCTGCCAAACTTCAATGAAACTGCCTTCCTCTTCGCTCTTGTGGGCACATTTTCTGGAACAACTGTATCACAGGTAAACACTGAAATTCACATCCCTAGGGGTTCGGAACACAATGCTACATTCCCTCCAGCTGAGTAGGTTAGTAAAGCTGCAGGAACACAAAGGCCTTCAGAAAGTTTCCGGACATACTTGTATTTCTACTGTGCATTTGTCAGAGAGAAATCACCAAGAGAAATAGGATCAAATGTTGTAGAAGTACACTGTTCAGCTGTTGAAGCATTGATGGACGAGATTCAGTCACTGAAATGAGAGGTTTTCATCAATCTTGCGACAAGGGATGGTTTGAGAATGGGACTTCTTCATTCTTCTCGGAGAGGTAGTCTGCATAACTCTCCCAAACTTCCGGCCAGTGTAAACATGGACCACTTTGGAATTTTCCAATAGGAGCACATCAACAGGGAGAATAGCTGAGAAGACAATCCTCGGATTTTGAAAGCTCTGGCTTGTTGTACCCGTGGAACTGCTTAAAAACTTCGGGGATATTACACGATCTATCAGCCAAAGTTTCTTGATTGTCATCTATGTACCAAAGAACATTACACAAAGCCTTGATCAATTACTTTCCTACAACATCAGCTTCGCTCTTGGCAGCTTTAAGTCCAATCCCTCAAAAAGGCCAACAACAGCATTGAAAAGGTCATCCTTTCTGGAATTCATGATGGAAAGGACATTTCATTTTGTGAGCTCATCAATACTAAAAAGGCATTTCTTGGAGGAGGCCTAGAAGAACTGTCACCTTGTTCACATCTTCTACAACTGAGAATTTCACAAATTGGCCAAATTGACTAGCCACATCTTGAACAAGCAAGTCTGAGTTAGTTTCATCTAGAGATGTTTTTGACAGCCCAACATAGCAACATTTGAGACTCATGTTAGGATTAAGAAGCTTTTTGATGACTCTGTTCATGAAGAGTAACTTGAAAGATTCTTCAGGAGAGTTGACTTCGAGTATTTGCCACGCTAGTAGCGTTGAGTGTTTGTTTTCACTAAAAACAGTCACATTGACCAGCACCATCTGTTGAAATGGTAAAAATATGGGTGATTTCGTGTTCTAAAAGATATTAGGCACTTTTGCCTATGATTACACCAATAAAAAAAAAGATATAAAATC
This sequence comes from Tethya wilhelma, assembly GCA_964030475.1. Classification (NCBI taxonomy): domain Eukaryota; kingdom Metazoa; phylum Porifera; class Demospongiae; order Tethyida; family Tethyidae; genus Tethya; species Tethya wilhelma. The sequence continues at coordinate 76,446 of CAXIPT010000038.1, forward strand.
AACAAGAACTCCTTCCCCACGAGACAAACAGCACATGGTGTGCATGCGCAGTAGTACAGTTGAGAAAATTGCATCCTGTACAAAATCCATGTGGGCTGAAATACATGGTGATGAGAAACTACAAATCAATTTGGAGTGGCCTTACTGATAGTATAACAATAATATAAGCTATAGTATCCATGGTGATAGTGTACAAGTAACTACTATATACACACAAACTCAAATGTGATTAGTACAATTATGAAAAAATGAGAACAAACAAGTACAAAAAACAATGTAATGGGACATAGGAATAGCCAAATCGTAAAAGAAAGCAATCAAGAATTTGAAATTTCATGTTCTAATTAAATGAATAAAACTTTTAACAAATAAATTTTTGTGTACAGTTATAATTTAGCAATTCTTGACCTAATCACAAAAATCGCTAAAATTATATGCTTTTAAAATTTATGACAATAAGGTATTGTACTCTACTGCCCTCTGAGTGCAAGCAGACATCCAAGTGAAGTCTGACTCATGCACTACAGATGACCCTGAGGTACAAAAGTTTGAGTCTGGTCCCACTTTTTTCTTCACTAAGAACGCTTGGCAACAGCTAGGTGTCCAGCCATCACTTCCGTTATATACTGTGCTCTTGGAGTGAGATTTGGCATTTTGTATGATATTGACTCAGCTTGCATGAGAGAAAGCTTGTTTATTCTTTGCCTTCCTTCTTGTCTTTCTTTTCCTTCTTTGCTACTGGCATATACTAGAGGAATCAATGGCTCTTGGTGAAGAAAAGTCCAGCTGACTACTACCCTAATTATTAAGGCTCACCAACCAATCATTGCCTTGCAGCACGATCAACCCCAACTCTACTCCAGTGAATATGCACGACTTCTTAATTTAGCTGTCCACTGAGCATTCTCAAGTTTGAGGTCTTTCACCAGTATATGCATAAACAAACTGGCAGAGGGATGCCATACTTTTGTAGCATGGTATATATACCAGGACAAAGACTAATATGTCAGCACCTTATTGTAATTCACCACCCACAAAGAGGGGAGGGGCAAGAGGAGTGGGATTGACACACACACATAAAATATTATAAACAATAATTATTAACAAATACAAGACTAATTAAACGAGTTCTATGAGAAATACAAGCCGACAAAACATCATAATTAGATCAATCCTGGGTATTCAAGACTGTGGCAATCCTATAGCTGTCAAGTGCTCACAGAATCACTTTAGTGATCAGAGCCAATCTTCACACCAGAGCTGCATGCATATGCTAACCTTCACTGAAGACCAGGAACATAAAACCATTGACGTTGGGTCACTATAATACGAAGGGCTCAGAACCATAATTTCATGTCTAACCTACACAGTTTTCAGAGATATATAAGAGTATATATAGTTTTTGTTTGACAAAAAATCCAGCCATATTAACAAGTTATATAAGTTTTCACACAAACTTAGGAATGACCCGTGTAGAAGTGTGGTAAACACATTTTAACAGGGTGCCAACCCTCTTCCTGCCCTTCCTAGCAACTGGGTAGTCTTCAGCACAAGAAGCACAAGGCACACAAGCTTCTGCCATTGTAAAAGGCTTGTTAGAACTTGCAACATACCATGTGAGTGATGTCATTGGTTTACTCCTATCTCATTGGTCAATTGTGTGTTTGACCACTATGCCACAAGAAATTGAGCTATATATAGTTTTGCAGAAATCAATTTAAAATACTTGTAGTTTTTAACAAGAAGTGCAAAGCGTATAATTTATCCACATGACTTGCCTATGTATATATACGTTGCGCATGTTGCCTTAGAGAATTGCTTCTTTTTTTGTTCAATTTTATTTTACTCACATCTAGCTTTCTCAAAGTTTGTAGATAATCGGAATGAGGCTAGTTTTAGTTTTTAACTTCTTCTCTTTACAGCACTGCATATGCATGCTTATATTCCTACACTGAGATTTTATCAAACTTTTGCTGCTTGTCATTTGTAGCTTAATTACACTGTGAGTGAGTTTACAAGGACATGACTATAACATGATAGTACATGACACAGTCATGGCAGATTTGCTGTGAAATTCATGATCACCATTTCAGCTACCTGCAAGTAACTATATCAGTCAACTGATGTATATGGAAAGGGGGAGTGCAAAACAGTGCACGCATGATTAGACAACGCAGTCATGCATTAAATTAGATTTCCTCTGGAATTCTATGTTGCTGGTTTCGGAGAAATAATCTTCATGGGAGTGAAAGACAAATCCTATTGAGCTATATAAAATCATTTATAGCAATTGTAATGCATAAGTCAGTACTTATATTCAGGATTGTATATACAATTATTATAGTTCTTAAGGTAGCTATATTACAATTGTTATGTTATACAGATAAAATTATACAGATAATAATCGCGAGGACGATAATTATCAATAGTTTCTTGACTTATACAGTTATACTGAAGAGAAGAAACCATTGCAAGAAACTCCCAGCTGCAGCTGACACTGAAACAAGAAGGGTAAGAATACTATAAATTACTTAACTTAATTGTCATTGTAAAGATGTCGCCATCGATCTACATAATAATTTATTCATAGTTGGTACGCATGCGCACCTAGCTAGGGTTATGTAGTCTATTTGTCTGTGTGTTTCACGGTTCTAACTATAACTACCTCAAGAATGACAGCTCCAGTCTTCAAAAGTGGGATACTGTATTAATTCTAATTTAACCAACACTCTCTACTTAGGAAACAGATTTAATTAAGAGTCTTTAATAATATTGGACACATACTTCAAATATCTGAACACGTGTTTCTGAAAATTTATTTCTGCTCAAAGAGACAGTGAAGTGTAACTTGAATCATGAAAGTGGAGAGTGCATGGAGAGCAAAGCACTACGGAATTGCTGTCCATTGGTGCTTGTGCATCGTATGGCTGAATTACAAACGATTATGTACACTTTCTGTTTATAAAACATGGTAACATATGGAAGATAAATGAGCTAGTAAACTTTGGAATGTTCCTTTGGAGCATGACCAACTGTCTTTCCGAGTATGCGTAAAGTAAAGTATGCGGTAAATCAGTTGCAAAATAAGTGGAAGGATGAAGGGGTCACCACCACCTCTTATACAAATTAATCAACCACGACTAGTTACGTTATACTTCACATAATCGTGAGATTATTTTTATTAAAGGAACTGTGTCACTATATAAGCACTGTTTTGTTACCAAAAATAAAATGCGTGACGTTTTGTGACATTTTTTGTTGACAAATGCGCAATATACGTACATACACGGGGCTCATACCCGGGTGTGGTACCCAGATCGCGCAAGAAACAAAACAAAAAACGTCACAAACGGTCATAGAACATCATAAAATGTCACACATTTTATTTTTAGTAACAAAACACCGCTTATATAGTGACACGTACAGTTCCTTATATGATTTTTTTGAAAATTGTGTGAAAGCTTGAACCTGAAACACTATCAGTGTGGTAAAATGTAATGGAACAAGCATGTCTAAATTTTGGCCTGTGACTACTTCATCTTTATTCTTGATCCCTCATATAATTATATATAGATCCTCAGTGTCATATACAAATGCAATGATCTGTATATATAATAGCGTGATGCACATATTCAGAATTGAGACTGATATCATTAGATTCAGTGCAACAAGAGCATTCAAACGATATCCATGTTACGTTGTTATGGTTTGCTAAACGAATAGGCCAAACTAGCACCTCACCCATAACAATATCAGTGAGACTATTACCAGTAAGACTTGTACATGCATGCAGGTGTAATATCAGCTAAAAGATGGCAATCTATATAATTATCATTTGAAAGCTTATTTCATGCTGGATATAATAAAATAAGTTTTATTGTCATACTTCAAACCATTGAATGAAAATTATCACAAAAGTGAGCTCAGTACAAGAAAACACCTAAAAACACCTTGTGTATATTCGAGAGTAGGAAGGTCGTACAGAATTGAGACTTATACTTTTACAATCAGTAAAATAAGAGCATTCAAATGATATCCATTTTGTTATGATTTGCTAACTTAACAAGCACCTCATCCATAAGCACAGAATATCTATTACGGGTAAGAATTGTACAGGGGTTATGAATTGAACCAACTTCATATATTCCAGTGGCGTAGGGAGGGGGGGTGCTTTGGGTGCTCGAGCACCCCCTTTGCCGCTGACCGGAAGCGCAAAAATATTTAATAATTGGATTTATCAATAAGTAATAAAGCCTTTAGAATCACTTTTTCTTACTTGTTTGTTGTTAGAAGCTATTTTCCAAGCTCATTTATGTCTAAGCTCTTGATAAACAAACTTCAGAACCGTTTAGTTCACGCTAGATTGATCGAAAGCGCTCAGCAGTTTGCTTTCAGCAATAGTTCAAAGGTCACGATATTGATCACGTGACCCAAAAGTGGGCGTGGCACCCTAAAATTTTCGGCGCGCTGCGCGCGCACAATTCTAGCACCCTCTTACTCTAAATCCTGGCTACGCCCCTGTATTCTATACATTTATCTCTGAGATGGCAAGCTATATATACATCATTTGAAAGTGCAATTTTATGCTAGTTAAATCAGTACAAGCTATATTTAAATACAACAAATGATTGACTATAATTATAGTGTAGTTAGTACTAAAAAACACCTTGTCAATGGATACCATTTGAATGCTCTCATCGCACCGAGTGTAGTGGCAAAAGTCTCAATTCCATACAACTTTTTTACTCGATCTCAAAAAATACACTAAGTTAATACTTATTAATTTGTTTAAAATTCAAACATTAATCACACACATGCATGCACACAGTTTCTAAAGCAACGGTTATAGTCAGACACTTCAAGACTTTTCAAGTTGAAAAAATGGTGGCCCAGCAGTTAGCTATCATTGTCGCCACCTTAGGATTTATTGCTTCAACTGACAGCGTTTTAGCACAAATATACCATGTCATATCAGACCACACCCTCTGTCCCACTGAGACCACACCCACTGGTAGTGGATCACTTCCTGTCATACCTACTGACCATTTCTCCTTGGATGAAGACACAATATATTGCTTGAATCTTACTAAATACACACAAATTTGGTTTGCAAATACTACCAACGATTCCAACATTACACTGATCTTTGAGCCTGCTCAACATTTTCTTGATTTTCGTCTTCAGATACAGAATGCCAACAAACTAGTCTTACAAGTTGCACTTAAAAATTCCTTTCCTAACGCAGTTGCTATGGTTGCATGTAGAAATTTTGCAGGTTTTGATTTTGCTACAATATCTGAGGTCAGTGTTAGTGGTCTAGAGTTCAGTGGCTGCCAGGAGAACTCTGTCAGATCAGTAGACCAACTCAGAATGGAGGACTGTGGATTTCAAGATGGACATGGAATAGAATTAAGGAATGTCAGGAGTGCAACTTTTGAAAGGATTTTTTTTATCTCTCTCGCTTCATTTAGAGAAGCTTGGGATCCACGTAGGGAACAATATACACCATCAGGAGGGGCTATTGTTGCCTTTAGTAGTAACATTATTGTTACTGAATGCCACTTTGAGGGAAATAGTGCTGAAGATGGTGGCGCAATATGGACTGACAGTGGCAGTGTTAGCATACATGACAGTAAGTTTTGTAGCAACACGGCAAGGTTTAATGGTGGTGCAATTCAAATACTGAGTGGTAGTGTTGGTATACATGGTAGCAATTTCACAAACAACACGGTTGATAGTGATAGTGGTGCAATTGGCTGTAATGGTGGTACAATAGGCTCAGATGGTGGTGCAATAAATGCATATAGTGGCAGCATTACTGTATACGGTAGTTATTTCAGTAAAAATATTGCAAGCAATGATGGTGGTGCGATATTTTCAACCAATGGTAATGTTAGCATACATGGTAGTCATTTTGTCGGCAACAGTGCAGATGATGATGGTGGTGCAATAGAGACAGACATTGGTAGTATTGGCATTCTTACAAGTTATTTCTACAAGAATACAGCATATTGTGATGGTGGTGCAATAGGGACAAATATTAATGGTGACATTAGGATACATGACAGTGATTTCACTAGCAATGCAGCTCTTTGGGGTGGTGCAATGTCGACATACAGCGGTAATATTACAATACATGATAGTAACTTTAAAAACAACACAGCAGATAGGGACGGAGGTGCAATATGGGCAGAGAGTGGCAGTGTTAGCATAAATGGTAGTCATTTTGTCAGCAACAGAGCAGATGATGATGGTGGTGCAATAGAGACAGAGAGTGGTAGTATCAGCATTCTTACAAGTTATTTCTCCGAGAACACAGCATATGATGATGGTGGTGCAATATGGTCAGAGAGGGGCAGTGTTAGCATACACGGTAGTCATTTTGTCAGTAACAGAGCAGATGATGATGGTGGTGCAATAGAGACAGTGAGAGGTAGTATCAGCATTCTTACAAGTTGTTTCTCCAAGAACACAGCATATGATGATGGTGGTGCAATATGGACAAATATTAATGGTGACATTAGGATACATGACAGTGATTTCACTAGCAATGCAGCTCATTGGGGTGGTGCAATATCGACATACAGTGGTAATATTACAATACATGATAGTAACTTTAAAAACAACACAGCAGATAGTGACGGAGGTGTAATATGGTCAGAGAGTGGTGACCTTTACATACATGGTAGTAATTTCACTTATAACAGAGCAAAAAATGGTGGTACAATTTGGACAGAAAATGGAAATGTTAACATAGATAGTAGTGATTTTAGTAGCAACAGAGCCGTCTTTCATGGTGGTGAAATAGGGACAGTCAGTGATACGGTTGCAATATTACATAGTTGTGATTTTACTAATAACACAGCTAATTTGGGAGGTGTATTAAGGACAAACAGTGGTAGTACAGCTGTTTGCATTAAACTTGCCACATGAACTGCAGACAATAAACCAAACTATGAGTAATTGTGGTTAGTTAGCAGATCGCAGAGCTAGAGTGAAAACACGAGCTCAGGTGATGTCTGCATGAGTGTGCACAAAGTATCACATGACTGTGCACATGTCAGTGCAGTGGTAGCTAACTTAGCCAGCTCAGAGCTATGGAACCGGGGCAGCGCTTCTATGATTATGGCTATAACTATGCTGCGGGCTGGTTGCCAAATATGCAGTATGCACCACCACCTGGCAGTGCTGGTACTCGGGCTGGTGTGAATCTAACCAGTGGGACAAACTCTCAGGTAAAATATCATGAATGGAGTGTCCCAGCAGTCAAGATACTATTTTTTTACAGAGTGAAACAGAGCACTTCAATTACAGAGTGAAAATTATCAATACAAAAGCCAAAAGAGATTCTCCTGTGATTGACTGGCATGGAGTGAAGGAAAAATTTGTCACAGTTGATGAGCTAAAAGAGAAGCTGTGTGACTCCTCACTTAAAGAGCACCTGCCTTCAATTAGCAAGTTGAATATGGGATACTTTCATGGCAGACCACAGGTGAAGAATTGGATTCTCTCTGATGAAGACCTTGAAGCCATGTATGAGCGTGCAGCAGGAAATAACAGGGAAGTATTCCTGTGGTGTGATGGGAAAAGTGAAAAGAGTACCAAACGCAAAAAATCAACGGAGGAAGATGATGAAGACAGTGAAGGTGCACCTGTTACTAAGCTAGCCAAATCAGCAGGGTCAGAAGAGGAAGAGATAGAAAAGCACGTCGATAAGCTTCAATCTATTCATGCACAAACCTATGACTATGGCCAGTACAGATTATGGGCGAGAATGATCATGAACAAACAATGGAGAGATTATAATAACCCCCCAAATGTGCCACTAATAACTGGACCACTGAAAAAAGGTAAACCTGATTTAGTCAGTAATATAGCAACAGCTGCAGTTGCTATAGTCCAAGCACTGAAGAGTCCCTCGTCCCCACAACTAAGCTACACATCCGTGGAAGGCAATGCTTCAAGTGGAATGTCACCTGGAAAGAAAGTTGACTTACGCTCAAAGTATTTGAAACAATTGAAGGACATACAGAACCTCAAAGATGAGGGAGTTCTTACTGCAGATGAATTTCAAGCTGAAAAGAAAACCATTCTACAAACATTGAAAGGATTTAAATAACTGTCAATCAGTATTGAACAATGTCTTGTAAAAAATTTAATGTCATGTGTATATATAGTAATATGTTGTGATTGGGATTGTCTAGTTTACATATATCCAGAATCTTCATACCAACTGGTACAGTCTTCAGCACTAATGTGGCCAAATGCTTGCAGGAGAATGTTCTCAACATCTTGGTATGAATGAATCAGTTTTTCATTAGCTTTAAGGAAACTCTTTACTGTTGAGAAAGCCTCTTCAATTGGATTGAGGTCTGGGCAATAAGGGGGTAAGTACACTAACAATGCTCCAACACTTCCTACAAGCTCCCTAACTCTCTCGTGATAATGAATTGAAGCATTGTCTAGCACAACAATACTATTTGGGTTCAACCCATTAAATGGGAGTAAGTGTGGTAGAAGGTTGAGCTCAATGAACTCACAAAATCGCTGTCCTGTAAGACTCCCAACGACAAACTTTACATCCAGTACTCTTTCACTTGACAGTGCAGCTACCGCTGAAACACGATAGCCTCTAGATAGCAGCCTTCTGGCAACACAGCGCTTCCCTCTGAGACTGTAGCCAAACCTCCTGATAGCATCTTTCCTGCTGCAGCCTGTTTCATCAACAAAAATTAACATGTTTGAGCTGTACAAGGCCACCTCTGCAAGGTATCGTGCTCTCAATACCTCACTTTGCTGAATAGCCACCAGTCTCATCTTTTTCCGAGTAAAATTTGAAGTTTTAAGAAACCTACAAATTGTTGATACGTGTACATCAGTGCCTCGAAACAATAGTTCTCTTTTTAGCTCTGAAAGGTACATGCCAGGTGTATCTAGCAGAACTTCAAGTATATGAAGCTTATCAGCAGTAGAAAGTTTACTTCTTGAGATTGAAACTTGTTTCTTGTCCACTGACCCTGTTCTGTCAAACAATTTCAAAATTCTTCTTACAGTAGATTTGTCCACACAAAGATTTTTGCTGATTGTTTGTACAGAGTGACTGAGTACATACCTTTGGTATACCATCCTCCACCGTAGATCAGGGTGGTATGCTTTGGTTCTAAATGGTTCACAAGACATGACCGTGGCACTCACATGCAGTCAGCACTCTTGAATTTAAATTTGCTGATGCTGTAAGCATATGCGCATGCTCAATGTGCTAATTAACCACAATTACTCATAGTTTGGTTTATTGTCAGCAGCGTGTAGTGGCAAGTTCAATGCAAACAGCTGTAGTGGCAAGTTCAATGCAAACAGCTGTATCAGTATAAATGGTAGTGATTTCAGTAACAACACAGCTGACTGCGGTGGTGCAGTATTAACATACAGTGGTAATATTATAATACATGATAGTTACTTACAAAACAACACAGCAGATAGTAATGGAGGTGTAATATGGACAGAGAGTGGTGACCTTAATATACATGGCAGTAATCTTACTAGTAACACAGCTGGCAATCATGGTGGTGCTATATGGACAGAGAATAGAAGGATTAACCTAGATGCAAGTGAGTTTAGTAGCAACAGAGCAATCTCTTGGGGTGGTGCAATAGGGACAGGCAGTGGAAAGATTAGCATAAAAATACATAGGTGCAATTTCACTAACAACACAGCTAATTTGGGAGGTGTATTAAGAACAGATAGTGGTAGTGTCAATATAAATGGTAGTGATTTCAGTAGCAACACAGCTTACTGGGGTGGGGTGATATTTACTTATGGTGGTAGTATTACTGTGCACAATTGTTATTTAAGAAACAACACAGCACATAAAGACGGAGGTGTAATATGGACAAAGAGTGGTGACCTTGATATACATGGCAGTGATCTCACTAGTAACTCGGCTGATACTGGTGGTGTTTTGAGGACAGAAAGTGGTAGTATTATCATAAATGGTAGTGTCTTCATCAGAAACACAGCCCTTTATGATGGTGGTGTACTGTTCCTTGGTAGTGCTACTGATGGTGTCAATGAGATAAACAATAGTGTCTTCAACCACAACTATGTAACTAACCAAGGTGGTGCAATTTATGTTCATTCCAGAATTATTAGCTTAAACGGTCGTCTTCAAATTCTAAACAATTCAGCACTCTCTGGTGGAGGGTTGTATGCGAACCAAAGTGAGTTGGATTTTGAAGGTATGAACATGTCAATATCAGACAATATTGGAACAGTTAAGGGAGGAGGAATCTGTGGTGTTGATTCTACAATAAGACTGACTGGAGGACAGCTTGAGTTTACTGAGAACAAAGCTGAGAAAGGAGGTGCAATTTACTTGGAGCATGATGCTCAGCTTCATTTGATAAAATCAGTACCAGAATGTTCTAGTCTTCATTATAATCCACCTTGTATGAAAAGATCAATGTCAAGTCTTAGACTGTACTTTACAAATAACTCAGCTAAATATGGTGGAGCACTATATATCTTTGATGAAGCATTCGAGTCAACAGAATGCTTCTTTCAAGACCTAGCCTCACATTCTGTGAACTATTTGGACCTAATCATTCAAAATACATTCTTTGCTAATAACTCAGCTAGCATATCTGGTGCATCAATATTTGGAGGCCAGTTGGACAGATGTACAGTCAGTCCTAGGGCACAGGTGTTCAACAAGTATCAGAGCACCTATATAAACTCAACATCATACCTAACAGAAGTTACAAACCTCAGGATCAATGCCCTACAGTCAGAGATATCTTCAGGACCAGTTAGTGTGTGCTTATGTACAAAGTACGAACCAAATTGTGATCAACCTCCAATAACACACACATTTAAGAAAACAACTCAATTAAGTTTCAATGTATCAGCAATTGCCATGGACCAAGTGAGAAGTCCAGTTCCATCTTCAGTGAGAGCATTGTCGTCAAACCCTGGTGGACTAGCTGAAGGAGAGGACATTCAGAATACAACTGCAAATTGCACAGACTTAAGCTACACCATATCTTTCCCACGTGATTCAGAACAACTAGTGATGCATCTTGAAGGACAAAAACTCGATCTTAAAATTGCTATCATAATCCATATGTTGTTTGTTCCATGTGTTTGTCCAATCGGTTTCATTGTAAAGCAATCTACTTGCAATTGTGAATGTGATCCTTTCCTCTATGGCTACATAACAGACTGCTCTGTTACTATATAACTCATCAGTAAAAAGAAGTAACAACGTCTGGATAAGTTATGCCAATGACTCTAGTACTAATCAGAAAGAAATTCAGTATTACTATCTAACTTATCCTCATTGTCCTTTCGACTATTGCCATCCATCTAGCTCCCCAGTCTGGATTAACCTCAACACCCCCAATGGTTCTGATGCACAGTGTGCTTTCAATCGTAGAGGGAAGCTTTGTGGATCTTGCAAAAATGGTCTAAGTCTCTCTCTTGGTAGTTCACGTTGCTTGTCTTGCTCGAACAACTGGCTAGCTCTACTTTTTGTCTTTGCTATAGCTGGTGTAGCACTAGTTGCTTTACTCCTGATTTTCAATTTGACAGTAGCTGTTGGAACAATCAATGGACTCATGTTCTATGCCAACATCCTCACAACGAATCGTGCCACTTTCTTTCCGTTTCAATCACCTAACTTCTTCACCATCTTCATTGCATGGCTCAACCTAGACTTTGGTTTTGTGACCTGCTTCTTTGATGGAATGGACAGTTATGTCAAAGAATGGCTACAGCTTGCTTTCCCAATTTACATCATATTCTTGGTTACCATGGTAATCATTGGCTGTGAATACTCTACAAGAATTGCCAGACTCTTTACTGGAACCAATCCGGTGGCAACACTAGCTACTCTCATTCTACTCTCTTATACAAAAAGCCTTCGTGTCATCATAGCTGCATTCTCCTTTGCAACACTGGACTATCCTGATGGCTCAAGTGAGAAACTGTGGTTGATTGATGCAAATATACGTTTCTTAAAAGGTAAACACATTCCCCTCTTTCTAGTAGCTCTTCTTTTTCTCCTGGTAGGCATTGCATTCACCTCTTTCCTCTTCTCTTATCAGTGGCTCCTACGTTGTCCAAATAGGATGGTAAAACTAATTAAGAGTGCAAGGTTTTATCCCTTCATGGATGCTTTTCTTGCTCCTTATAATCTTAAACATCGCTACTGGACTGGTTTACTGCTTTTGATTCGTACCTTCCTATATATCGTAGCTGCTCTCAATGTGAGCGGAAACCCTGGAAATAACCTTTTGTCCATCATCTGTACACTAATTTCTCTTTACCTACTAAAGATCTTACTACTAGGAAGGATCTATAAATCTTGGCCACTAGATGTACTTGAAACATCATTAGTTTTTAATCTCATTTTCTTCTCTGCTGGTTCCCAATACATCTTAGTAGCTGGTACTCAAAATCAAGAGTCTCTTGCCTACACATCAACTAGTATCGCTTTTATCATTTTTCTAGCCATCTTGGTCTATCACACATACACTTTCTCATTGCCAAAGAAAACAAGAACCAAACTTGACTCTTTTATTCTCAAAATAAGGCTACGGCTTGATCCCAAACAAGTGCCAACTGATCATGAAATAATCCATATTCCTCGGCCTGTAGTTACATACAGTGTAGTGGACCCTCTGCCAACCCAAGAAGAAATATTAGAACAAGAAGCTAACATTGGAGATCAAAGTGGAGCTGATAACATTGAGCTTGAACCAAGACCCTCAAGCTTTGCATGTATTCATAACCCATACACACACGACAGTGATGAGTTGGGAGTGGAGAGACAAACTGAAGTCGACAATTTTATTGATATAGCTGACTAGTGACACCTTTATTACACAAAACTTAATAAATTATATCTTGTCTCAAGAATAAAACAATATTATTATTATTTATTCACATCATCACTACAGTTGCTTCAATAATATTGTTAAAGCTTAAATTTGTCAATGTAACAGTGGTGTTATTGTATAATATGCTAATAATTTTATTAATATTTTGGACTCATATAATCTTTATAACAATTCCTCATTGTGTTTTTTTGTACAAAATTTAGGCTCTCTGTTAGTTTCGCTTACGATTGCTTATTGTCTAGTGCATGTTTACATTAATTTCAAAATTTGCATATTTCAATTGCAAAAAAATACATAATAACTTTAATAATAATTGCATTCACTGTTAACATTACATTCACTAGCAGTTGTTACTGTCACTGTTCAGTAAATTCTAACATCACTGATTAAAATAGGTTTGATATCCAATTACAAATAACTGAACTAAAGTGTTACCACTATTTGCGCGTGGAATTTCAAGATAAATTTTTCTGTCTTCTGTCACTGGAAACCAGACGTTCTCTGTAACAGTGTTGTATGCATGTTGATCGTATGGATGCAGGTAAAGGTAGTTGTCGTAGTGGCTAGAACCCTCTTCAGTGTATATTCTGAGGAATACATCATAGTCAGAATTCTGAGCAGTACCTCCACTAGCGACAGCAAGCACTCGAACCCACACGGGTAATCTTTTGGGAACAATTGAAGGAAGATGAAAGGAAAAAGTACCAGCTGACGAGAGGGTTTTAGTGCCAATAAGAGTGCGGTTAGTAGAATACCAATCGTGAACTTGGCCTTGCACATGAGTGCTAGCAAGCAAAATGATCACTACAACTGATCCAAACCAATTGTAGTTTCCAGTAGACATTTGTACTGATCAATGTTACGATTGATGAATTAAAGAACTTGAGTTTGGTGAGAGATTTCAATCTTGTTGAGACTGACTCCTAACTAGCTGAATCATCTGATGAACCTTCTTACAGAGAATGGTCTTTAACAGAATTTTGTATCTGGTTTACTGACCCTATATCGCTTCCAGCCTTTGATCCTAAGACTAGCATATGTGACTGTTACCTCGAACAAGAAAAAAAATTAAATTATAGTGCCCTAGCTGTCTTCTAACAAAAGAAGGAACCACATACAGCTATTAAGTGCCCTGATCCAGCCTTATAGTTGGTAAGACTATAGCATATGTGACTGTTACCTCGAACAGAAAAAAAATTAATTATAGTGCCTACTAGCTGTCTTCTAACAAAAGAAGGAACCACAGCTAATACAGCTAATTAGTGCTATAGCTGTCTTCTAACCAAAGAACAAAACCAAAGCTATATGGTGCCCTAACTGTTTTTGAAGAAAGTATAATACAATAGGAACCACTTCTAGCCATTGAGTGCTCTAGCTCTCAAAGCTGGAACAATCAATCTTATGTGCTTGAGATCTGTCTTCAAACAATACATGTAGTAGAAATCAAAGAATTGTAATGCCTTATAATTATAGCTAAACAGTCTTCTAACAAAAGCAGGAATCACATATTTTAGTGCCCTCTAAGCTCCCTGAATATTACACACTAAACAATTGGAGGGGAGAGAGCCTGGTATGCAAATTCACATGAATGGCACGTAGCATGTAGAAAATTAGTATGCTGTAGTAGAGACAAAACAAAACAAGACAAACTCTCTTTTTGGGCAACGTCATTCACGTGATTTCGCTTACCAAGCTCTCTCCCATCCTATTTTTGTGTGCGTGTGTGCATAAAATTAATATCCATTGGGAGAGAGACTGGGAACAAGGCTATTCTAAGCCGTCTTCAAACCATAAATTTTTAGTGACCTTTTTTAAAGCAAAATAGGAACCGTAAATTCTTAGTGCTCTGTCTCCGTAGCAATAAAAGAATCGTATAGCTGCTGTCTTCTAACCAAAGTAAGGAAAAAAAATTAGTACCCTATAGCTGTCTTATAACATTACAAAGTTTATTGCACCACATTATTTTTATAATCCATGGCATAGGCTAATGCTGCATGTGCAATAGCCTACACAAGCATAACTTACATTGTAGCTGCTCTACACAAGCAATTTATAGGGACTAACCATGCAGTCTCTGATAGTCTCCACACTATTATAGTGTTGAAAAAAGTGAATAAATAAGTAGCAAAAGTACGAAAGTAAACAGTGTACGAATAAGAAAAGTATTGGAACAAAATATGTCACAATTTTGGCACACGACTACTGAATAAGGGGACTGCTGAAATTTCCAGATTACACCGACAAACTCGGAGTTTATGATAACATTATACCAAATCAGGTTCAATGTGTGTGTGTGTGTGTGTGTGTGTGTGTGTGTGTGTGTGTGAGTGTGAGTGTGTGTGTGTACGTGAGTTGTGTTATAGCTATATATATGAGAATTTTGTGGGATTCGATTCAAACCTATAGGTCTTATAAATTCTAGTCACCACTGAGCTACATACTACAGAACTCACTTGCACTGGAGCAGAGAATAGTAGTATATACTACTATAGACAATAGTCAACTTCCAAACTAGATCTCAAGGCCTACATGTGGTGGCATGACCCAAAAAAAGCATGATGCAAATTAATACATGACCAGCATGTTCTTCCTGACACAACAAAGCAAACATGCAATACTTAAATTTAATTGTTTTGTCACATTGTCATAGCAGAACAGATTAGATGAGATGACTTTACTCATTCAAGTAATGAATAGTACCCAAGAAAAGAATTAAGCTACTTTATGTTGTCACCGTTGGCTTCCCACTATATAGTGCTATCCATGGGTGAGGAAAGTTTCTGAGAGTTTTGGGCCTTGCATGCAATTGGTAATATGTCTGAGAGAGCCTCTAAGCAAGTTTCAAGACTTAACTTTGTTTTGCTAAATTTTTACAAGGATAAACATTTTGTATTGTGTCTATGGGACATTCGGTCCATTCCTACTCTACGTAATACTGTATACATAATCATGTTATATGGCATTTTAATGGAAACAAACAATTATTAATGGATTTTCCTACAATAGGTTTTGTGGATTTGATATTCACAGATTGTTTTGCTTGCCATATTATTACAATAGTACTACACAGCGTAATTTGCAGATTATGTTTTCAAAAATCACCCCCATGCAAATCTGTGAAACTGTAAGATTTGCTTCCCATGAAAAAATACCCATTAGAAGTGGTGTGAATGCAAACATAAGATTGTGGTTTCCGCATACTCATGTGGGCTTCTGTGGGCTTCTGTTTAAACACAATTTTAATGATGAGTCCAGTATAAGCCCCAAGGTAGAGAGTTACATACTTCGGCAGACAGCCTGAATACAATGAATTTGTCACCCAAATGTCCAACAAATACACCTCTAACCTGACCCTGATTTATTTCTTAGTGCCATATAATTATATCACTGTTATTCTTGAATTTCACAATGGTCCACTTGTAGGAGATATGATTCAGTACAAATAGCTATATAGCAAACAAGAAATTATGCCACATTAATAAATTCCAGGAAAGTTGCAAGACTTAATGTAGATTGCTTGGATGAGTTGATACAAATGACTTTGCATGATCTAACTTTGTATCCATGACCCCATATACTTGGACTGGATACCAGACTCTTAGGGCCAAGTACGAGTCAAGTACAAGTAGGCAATATATATATGCAGTTGCCGCTTTCTCAACACTCCAAGGAGGTATAATGGGTCTCAAATTTGTTGACTATATGCATGGTAAACATGACTATCAACAGGAGTTCACTCAAGGGCTTCCATATGGACTCTCAGTATGCAATTATTATCATTGAAACCTTTATAAATTGCTCATACTCTATTGTTAAGGGACTCATAGTGTTACTGTAACGTGGAAATGACATAGTAAGACATCGATTTACCAGGCATCCTCATGGTGGTGTATTATAATTATAGCTTACAACTAAGAAGCAATTGCAAGCATCATAAGTATTAACAATACAGAATAAAGGAGAGAGCAAAACTAAGTTATACTAGAGACCTATCAAATCAGCACGTTGAAAACTTACATCATCAGTGGGGAAAACAACAAAAAAGGAAAGAATTAATTATGAGTTAATAAACTCTTAATTTACATTTTTCAGTGTAAGGAAGTGTGCACTTGTAAGAAGTGCTGGAACAAATATCACATTTTACATTTGAAGTTTACATGGTGTTTCAAATGAAACAAATCTTATACTACAGACAAAGCAAATCAGCACATTCTTACATTGTCAGTGAAAACCACAAAACAAGGAAAATTAAAGAGTTAATAAACTCTAATTCACATTTTCAGGGTCAGGAAGCATGCACTTGTAAGTAGTGCTGCAAGGCACCGTTGAAGCACAAGCCTCGGCACACACCACTCAATTTCATTGTGACAAGTAGCTGTATACATAATATGCTGTGTAAAGAGTGTATCACAGCTATATCAGTGGCTATATCAGTGCTATGAATACTATGAGTGTGGAACGGTATCGAGAAGACTAATCGACACACGGACACAGCCACACAAATCTGTGATGAAATCCAACAGCATAAGACACAGACTATGAACTAGATGAACTATGGAATGATTATGCATCAGTGTACCGGGACGGCTATCACAGTGTTATAGACTATCAACAAACTATCATCAGGCCAGGCTATATTTTCAGTGTGGCCAGCTAGCTAGTGGGGTTCACTGGCAACTTAAACTGGCACAGTGATACTGATCACACATATAAGAGGGCTAGGCTATATGATGCACACACACACACACACACACACACACACACACACACACACACACACAAAGTAACTACTGTAACTGTGTGCACGTGCTATGCATGTGCCGAGGTGTTTGAATATCGCATTTTCAAGTTTGATTTGAGCATTCGCATGGTTACAATCCAGGAATAGTATAATGCTTAGTTGATTCTGAGATCATGAATTATTAGGCAAATTTAGTAACAAATAAGTTGGAGCTAGAAGGTACATAAACTAGCCTCATTCCCAGGCTCTCTCCCATGCACTTACACCCATAAAAATAGGAAGAGAGGGAGCCTGGTATCCAAAATCATAGTAATATCGTTGCCCGTAGAGAGACTATTATAGAGAGAGTTTGCATAGTTTCTCCACTACAGCTCTAGCATACTAATTTATTCACACATTACGCCATTCATGTGATTTCGCATACCAGGCTCTTTCCCTTCCTATTTTTTTCAGCATGTAATATTTATAGGGAGAGAGCCTGGGAATGAAGCTATATTTACACCTGAATGTGCATGGTTGTGGCCAAACAGTTGTTTATTATTTGGTATGGATATTCTACCAATGAACAACTCATATTAATTCCAGTACTTGTTGTAAGGTATACCAAACATGTGTCAGCATAAACCAAACTAATTATTTACTCAATAAAAAGATTAAAAACTCAAAAACACAATATGTACAATTGTTGTGCTACTACCATTAAATATTCCTAAAATATTGAACAATGTCATACTATTATTGTATCAGCTACAGTTACTAAAACTATACATTAACAATAATGATTACATGATACAGCCTCGGACAATAATTATGTTGTTAAAATTCTACACAGCTATCATAATAGTGTCTACAAACTATATGGACCTAGCTCTCAAATGTTCCACATTACAAAAAAAAGACTAAAAAGTAGCACAGGAATTGCCATCTCTGTGTAGTGAGCTTTGCTCTGCTCTTGGTTGTCCAACAGGTTACGGCAAGTCAGAGGTGGTGTCTCAACTCCACATTGATTCCACAAGGTGTAGTTAGCTAGCGTCAATACATTCAAATCAGAATTGCACAAGGTGTACTTACTTATAATACGATCAGTTTCAGAGTCTGCTGTTTTTCCAATACAATCTTCAGAATCAGTAGCATTGTAGAAAAAGTTAAAGCAACAGCCTTGTTCACTTCTAAGTGTTTCCAGAGCTTCTCTGCATTCATCTGAACAACTAGCTTGATCTATACTACATTCAGTTAGGCCTACATTGAGTAGAGTTTCGTTGAGTACCAGCTGACAGTTCTCTTCTTCAGAATTGACTTGACATACAGGGACAAACGAATCCCTAATTTCAGAGCACCCCTCAATTTCTTCCACTTCGTCTAAAATGGAATTAAGCTCTCCCGACATCAAACAGCGCGACCTAATTACCCTATCAAAGAAGCCACGTTCTGTACATTCTATTGTTCCTTGGCTTGCAAGTGACCTACTTACCCTAACTATATCTTCACACTGTTCAAATGGTTCTACACCACAAGCCAACCAAAGATCATAGTCTAAAATCTGCCGAGAAGTTTCATCTGACCTTGAGTTATTGTACAGTGAGTCTATACAACAGCCTGGTGGACTGTCACGAAGATCTTGGAGTGCTGTGGCACACTCTTCACTTGGGCAGCCATTACCTTGAAAACTTCCACACAAATTCCTTGCAGATGTAAGACGAGAAGCTTCTGTGTCATAAAGTCCGCAAATTTCTCCAGCTTCATTCCTTCTGCATTGTACGACTATATCAAAAGCGGCATCATCAAAGTCGCAAAACTGATCAAAAAATACAGCACTCTGAAAAATACCTCTCTCTACACAAAAGCGGCTTTCAATTTCCTGAAAACACATCTCAAGATTATTTTCATCTATGGTTTGTCGTTTTCGATTGATGTGGCTGTGTTGTTCGATGTCTTTAGGGTTTAACATTCTCTGCATTGATGGATGATTGTTACTGGACCTTGTGCCCTGAGAACCAAGTGCAGTACTTAGCAGTATTGAGACAGTTAGCAGTAGAAAGGACTTCATTTCACTTTTTAAGTTTATCTGTCAGTAGATTTCTGAGATTGACAACCAGAGTGGTTGTTAATTGTGATGTCCTAGCCTGAGTGTGCTTTCTAGTTATATACTGCCTGGCTGAACTATCTAGCTATAAAAGTGCAGGAAATATACACCATTGTACATTCATAAACAGAATTTTGGAATTTTGAATGATTGCATGCATGCATGACAGTTACTAAGAATCAGTATGTGTGAAATTAATCTGCATCTTCTAAATCACAGGATGGGGATCTTTTTGCTGATAACTGCATATAACTGCATATAACTGCAGCTATACAGCTAGCTACAAACATGCACACACAAACTTATCTTCAAAGGAATGAATCGCTATAAATAGCACTGAAGAATTTTAAACATTCTGTTAAAACCTTAAAAACAAGGAAAAGAAGTTATATGAAACTTTTAAATCACATTTTTCAGGGTCAGATCTCAAGGCAAAACTGTTAGTAATAATACATTAAACAGTGTAGGAATGAGCAATGCTGTAAACATTTTATTATACTGAGTTGTAAAATAGTTCAGTATATATACTTGGAGACAATCATACAAGACCGGTTGAAGAGACAAGGGGGTGCATGGGACCCCATTTAGAGCCAGAAGAAGACCATACCTCCCCAAGTATTGGCTCTGATGCATGCGCATTTATCAGGATGACAGGCAGCTAGCTAGATTACTGATCAGATATCATTTATTTTGCAATATAATGATTCTCAGTTTAATTTCAAAAAAATTAGTAGTGTGGGAATTGGCAAAGTATTGGAACTGGGAAGAAANATCCGTCGTAAATTGCCCACGTGGGCCGCCGGCCAGCCACGTCGCGTCACGTCCATGCTCGCACTAATTATTCTAACGATCTTTTCCAATTCGACATGCTATGCTACAGCAGAGACGTTGGACGTTGTCTTTGACCCTCTGTTGAAGTTACTGTTTAACTGTTATTAACAATTATTGAATTAAACTTATTCAATCAAACATCCAATCAGTCATTACAGTTGTGTTCTTCATCCTTTTCCATTTCTCAACAACATTGATAATAATTTATCTTGGCGATTGCTTCTCTCGGCATGGTAGATCAGTTTATCTAAAAAATCCCTTGCTTGTTTTGAATGATTTTGGGCGTCTTTGAAGCTTGGTGTTTCTTCACCCATCATATGCACTTGAACGAGTAAGAGATGAGCTTTAGGTACTTTGGGGTGTACTGAACTATTACAAATTTTCTCTGTGGTTTCAATCACATGCTTAGCACACCTCAATTGCTTCTTTCCATTTCTTTTCTTTGAAAAAAATCTTTACGTATTACAGGCATATAAATGTGGCATGCAACTATTATCTTTGCCATTGATCCCCTTTGATCCCTAGCTACTCTTAGACTATTGTCACCTCCATCATGACACTCATCATGACAGTAACCAGCAATTAGCCTAACTTTGAAAAAGCTTTAGTTGCTAGCCAATGGCAAACAAATACACACATGCATGCATACACACACACACACACACACACACACACACACACACACACACACAACCACACACATAATCAACAAAACATCCAATCAGTTACACTCTTCATCCTTTTCCATTTCTCAACAACATCGATATTTTGGGGATTGGTTCTCTCGGCACTATCGATCAGTTTATCTAATGTATCCCTTGCTTGTTTGGAATGACGTTTGGCAATTTGGAAGCTTCTTGTTTCTTCACCATTCCAATGCACTTGAACAAGTAACAGATGAGCTTCAGCTACTTTGGGATGTACTAAACTATAGCAAACTTTCTCTGTGGTTTCAATCACATGCTTAGCACACTTTAGAGCTTCTTTCCATTTCTTTTCTTTGATAAAAATCTTTGCATATTCCAGGCATATAAATGAAGTAAATTGATCAGTACATCCTGAAGTGATCACAGTAATAGCTAATTTTGATGCTTTGTCAGATTTCTTGGTCTTCTCACATCCATAGCTGGCAATATTGACAAGTGCATTAATTTGATTATGTAAGATTATATCTTTGGGAAATACTTTTTGTTGAAAACTTTGAGCTTCTGTGAATATTTTGTAAGCCTCGTTCCATTTCTGATCTTCACAAAGAACTATTCCTCTTAAGGCAAGTACAGACAAGAAAGCAACATCACGCATGGTGTTCCTATTGTGTTCACTAGACTGAGAGAACCAACTTCTTGGATCTATCCACGAATGTGTAGTGGTATCTTTAGGAATGTGCTCTTCAATACAAATATTGTGTGCATCTTTGGTCACTTTAAGCCCTTGTTTGTTTTCACCAGCCTCATACAAAACTCTGCCTATTTGTGCTTGGACATGGGCAACCTATCACACAAAGGAAATTAAATAAATGGACGAAAACATGAAGGAGAGGGTTTAGAAATATGATATGCACAATTACATTTTAATAATACTCACAGTCATTGCATATCTCTTTAGATACTTGCAACATAGAGAAGCCATATCATCAAGATCATTCCTATTAAGTTGTGAAAAGCATTGATGACTTTGCAAGGTCGTGAAAAACGAGAAAAAAATCATGCAACGTACAAGGCACCATGGTAGTCACCAAATTTCTGTTTGAGTAGTGCTCTCTCTCTCCTCAACAAAATAAGTCTCTTGTTGTCTGGTGACAAAAGGATGGCTTCATTTAGTGGCTCCAAAGCTCTTTTATCTTCTTTCTTATAACTGAAAAATTAAAAAATGAAAACTTGAAGCACACACACACANCACACACACACACACACACACACAAACACACACACACACACAAACATACTATCCATGCTCACTGTCTCCATAGACATCGTATTTAATTACCGATAAATCTTTCCAACATGATAGTAAACATTGGCTTTTTGATCATCATCACATGTGCCACTATTAATCAGTGAGAAACATGGTGATAGCATTTTCAATGCACTGTCTGGATTGGTGCGAGCTATAGCATCACTCAAAGTACATAGAGCATTCATTTTGACTTCTTGGGGACATAAGTCA
Organism: Tethya wilhelma; assembly: GCA_964030475.1. Classification (NCBI taxonomy): domain Eukaryota; kingdom Metazoa; phylum Porifera; class Demospongiae; order Tethyida; family Tethyidae; genus Tethya; species Tethya wilhelma. The sequence continues at coordinate 99,163 of CAXIPT010000038.1, forward strand.
TTGTTGATGTAGTCCTATATGTGAATATAATATAAGCAATCGGTAGTGCATGGACACAATTACTTTCAGTAATTTTTAAAGAAACTAAAGTCGACACAATGCACAGATTTTTGTATTGACTATAGTATCATTTTAAATAGAATGTTTTGCCTGTACCTGATAAAGTTCTTTCAACAACAAATACAAAGATAAAGAATTTTGATGCAAGTCTGTGGCCATGTGATCCAAATGTACTATTGAGTTACAGAGAGAGAGCAACTGCAAGTCTTCATATTCTTCTGTGATACACTGTATAAACTGAGCCATGAATTTAATTTGGTCAGCACTAGGGTGACCATGCTCTGGCCATGGTGTACCTGCATGATAGTAAGAAAACAAGTTCCTGATAGAATATTAATTTTTTTCTATACAAATAATATGTTACACGTTACACTCAAAAACTATTGTATATAGGAATAATAAATAAAGAGAGAAATTAAGGTCAAGGTGGATGAAGGTACATACATAGCAAACCTCTTCCATTTCTGACCAGATGGCGCTAAAATAGTACTATAAGAACAATTAGATTACTATAACAACAGAATCTGTAGTACTCACAAGATAACTACACTGTTCACCAACTATAGTAAACCTCAAAACCAATACTCATTATCACATGATGGAGGGTATGCAAAAAGACAGAACGTACAGATACGTGTACACACTCATTACTCTTGTGCATCACTGTATGCAAGCATAATACTTGTTGACAGGGCCATAGTTATCATGTATTACTGTAACAGGAAAAAAATGGGAAGGTACCGATGGATTAGAACTATACCAATTGCATACTGTTATTCCAGCACAACTTGTACAAAATCCTTTGCGTCATTTTGTTCACGGAAATCAAAGTAGCATGATGGCCTGAGTTGTCAACCTTATCAATGAGGACACAATTCTTCACTTGATCCATTACATTAGATTCTTCTACATTCGTAGTATCAAATAATCGTTCAAAAAGAACTGAAGGGATTTTTTGCAGGGGACAGAGTGCAAGGACACCAAATACCTGTATATAGTATTTTATTACATGATATCAAAGTCACTGAGTCTATTGTATATCTTACTGTCTGCAATGACTGTGATCCTTTACACAGCATAGATGTAAGATTCTCAATTAGAGATTCATTTGGACTATTCAACGGGATAAATTTTAGGTTGTGGTCTTCACAGTACTGGCTTAAGTTATAGTGACGAGTTCTTTCCAAATTCCTTTTTGCTTGAATCTCCTTTGCAACACTTAAGCAATGACAAACAGAAAACAGAACCAAAGTAATAAGACAGTTAGTATACATTATGATAATAACAAATTGCAATACAACATAAACATATCAGGTGTGGCGTATAGTAAACTGTGATGGTACCTAATTTACTTGACAAAGAAGCATACCTAACAATCTCTGCAGGGAACAACCTCCAATGCTGTTTCCCAGTAACTTCTTGGAATACCCTTTTATCACCCTCACTCATCTCATAGCCACTTTCAGTGACTATACGCAGCATTTTTTTGCCCTCTTCACTGAAAAGTGGGTCCAGTCTGACTACAGTGGAGTTTTTATTCCTATCAGGTACAATTGTGTCGGAGGTCGTGATGAGTAGCATTCCTCCTCCCCATTCTCTGCTACCACGATATGGAAATAGCCTGTTCAGGTCACCTATAATGTGGTTACAAAAACACCACCACATATATGCAAGCAATATTTAGAAGGGAATGAGGCAAAATAATTAATGTGCCAAAAATAATTATCATACGAAGAACAAAGGAGTTTGTTGAAAATTTTGTGTTTCAAATCAAGTAACTACAAAATCAATTGTACAGTTTTACCTTGCAATTTTGTAGTTGACCCCATTGTATTGAATTGAGTTGTGTAGTTGTCAAGCACAAGCAGCCACTTCCACTTTTTCAGGGTTGTTTTGAGTTGTTGAGCACTATCATCCAAAGAGGGTTTTGGTTTCTTGGCACTTTCTTCTTGCTGAGTCAAATTTTTCACAAAGTTGTGATACTGATCTTCACACAACATATTAACGTCAAAAACACCAACATATTCAAGCTTTGATTTCACCATTTCAGCAAACTGTCTTGCCAATTCAGACTTCCCAATTCCTGGCAAACCAGTAAGGTATACTGTTCGACAGTATTCTTCTCTGCTCTCAAGGCTATTGAAAGCATCGTAGATTTTATTGGTTTGCTCAATACGCTCAAGAACTGGAAAATCAGGTCTCGGTGGAATGTTGTGATCTGGGGGTTTAGGGTTATTTTTTGACTTTTCCTTCAGGAATTCGAGAATTTTCATTGCAAATAATGGTGCATATGGTATAGCGTAATCCAGGGCTTCTTGAACACTGTCTTCAAGGTTAATATTCAATGGCAAAAACTCTGAGAGTAAGTCATTGTTCATTTGGTTTTTCACAGTGTCTACTGAATGAAAAAGCCCATAATAATATGGTTGCACTGATTTTACCTGAAATTCTCTGGCATACACAGGCCGGAAAGGTCGTATACAGTTAGCTGTAGTCTTTGTTGCTCTTGTATTTATCCACTTTAATGATCGTCTCAGCATTATTCCAAGTGCTTGATGACAAAGTATACTGTTGGTGAAAAAATTATATGCAGCGTCTGGAGTCAAAGCCACACGTACACAAAGGAAAGAATCGATAACTGGACTGAGCTACGCAAAATGTGCTTTATGACACTGACGACCATTAATTTTAATGAAGTAAGGTAGAACGGGGTAATACCGTATACCGCTTAATTTTCAAGGTTACTTAATTTTCGCGGATTGCGCTATTGCAGGTTTTCGTTGAATAAGTTTCGCGGATTGATATCATTCCTGTGCACACGCATATGAGCACGCAATTTTTCATTGAACAATTTTCGCGGATAACGTTCGATCCGCGAAAACCGCGAAAGTTAAGTACCACGAAAATTAAGCAGTATACGGTAATTATTCGGGCAGCTCTTCCGGTCCCTTGAATGTCTGCTTGCTTTACTCCAGAAGTAAATACACTGAACCTGAAGCTAAGCTACACAATAATAACTTACTATATACAGTATCTGCAGCAGCCTAAAACAATCTGCATGCTACTGTAGTTATGGCTGTGGAGACCGAATAAGTCATCTAGTTAATTTTTGCGAAAAATGGGGGACGTGGGGTAATTCGGGCACCTAGGTTTAAAGCATTGCATGTGGAGTTTTGAGGCTTAAAAGCTGTTCCTGAACTTGAAGCAAGTTAAAGTCATTTTGCAGAGTCAAGTGGAGTGGATAAACTATTAAGTCAACAAAATTAAGTGAGTAATAAATGAGTAAGACCACGACATTGATCTCACATAGTGATTTCTGGAAATAATACATTTATATGACTTAATAGGAGTGATTGCTGAAGTCTGATCTTTAGAATATTGTGCTACTCATCATATTTCGAGCAAATCCAGTGGTATTCTACTCTTGGGCATTCCATACAACGTCTCAAACCAACTTCCAGCAGCCCCGCCCACTTTTACGGCAAATACGCTCATACCAAATCAACTTTTAGCATAATTGTACGATCTCCCAAAGTAGCTAGCATCATGAAATCGACTCAAGACCTTCTAAACAGACCCAGGTTTAGTTGAGAGTAGTTATTGTGTGTGTATATAAGTCTAGAAGTCTTATATTCAAGTTTATATAAAGTTTTCTGGGAAAAAATCTTGATCCAACGAGAAAATAGGGAAAGATTGGCCCCTGCTACAACGAGAAAGAAGCATCAGCTGGACCCATGATTAGTAGTAGTTGTAGGTAGGTAGTGTACCTATGTGTTGATGATCCAAACTTACCTTGAAATGCGCTGGCTTTTGCATACTGTGAGTGAGAACTCGGAAGTGCCCGAATTACCCCGCTGCCCGAATTGCCCCGCCCTACCTTAATTCCCTGCTCCAGGGTCGTATGCGTGAATCAACAATGGTATATATAGATCTAGGGTGTAGAACTAGCTGCACACGTCCATGCACGTCAGCTGGTCACACCGCCAGACTACACCTCGGCATCCAATAGCTAATTAATGAAGTTTCTATGCCTTGGTTTACATGACCAGATTCTTGTTCATGGTTCTTATGGAACTGTTTACAAGGACAGGTGTGACCAGCTAAAGTTCTACATCCTATCATTGTTTGGTTTCAGGTTGTGTGCTGGGATCCCGGCTGAGTCTAAGCTACCAGTCCTCTTGATGGAACTCCTGGACAGCATTTAATTTGACCAAAATGCTCAAAAGCTCCCCACACCCAATTGCCTACCACATTCAAGTTGACCTTCGCAGTGATGTTTCACTTGCAGTGGCTTAATTACCTTCAGAATCATTCCAATGGAATCGTTCATCGTGACTTGTCAGGAAACAATGTGCTGGTCATTGCTAGAAGGAGAGCCAAAGTGACTGATTTTGGGATGTCAAAACTAACTAGGCCAGAACAACACTTAGCACCACAAACATTTTGTCCAGGTAATAGCAGTTACATGTCTCCAGAGTCACTTAAGGAGCCACCACGCTACACTGAAAAATTGGATGTATTTTCACAAGGTGTGATCATGATCCAGGTGTGTACAAAGCTGTTTCCTGACCCTGGACCGACCATAAAGGAAATTGAAGACCTTCGGTCACCTACGGGTACAATACAAGTTCCAGTCCTTGAACTTGAGCGCAGAAAGAAGCACATTGAGATGATCGATGCAACACATCCACTACTTATGATTGCAAAAAATTGTCTAGAGTACAAAGAAAGAGATAGACCATCAGCTGACGAACTCTGTCAGATGTTGAGAGATTTAAAGGATTGTCAGGAATATACCAAGAGTTGTCAAAACATGCCACTGCAAGAATATGAGAGTTTAAAGCAAGAAAGAGACAAGTTACGATTTGAATTGGCAGAGAAGTCTAAAACAATTGTTGTCAAAACTGTGCAAATAGCTGCACACAAAAGAGAAAATGCTGTAGTTAGAGAACAAATCAAGGCCTGCCATCAAGAAATTTATGCTAAAAATCAAGAAATTTCAGTAATAACTGATAACACATCAAAGCAATTAGCCACTAAAACTCTAGAAAATGAAAATCTAAAAATGCAAGTGCATGAACTGCATCAAAAATTATTGGAAAATGAATATGTAACGGCACAGTTTCAGCAGACTACCAACAGCTTCAAAGACAGGTCGATGAACTTCAGGACTTGATAACAAAATTTAGTGATAATAAATCAATGCAACATGAACAAGTGCCACAACCGCCAGTAGTGGTACTGAAATCGCCATCAAAAAGTAAGACCAAAATAATTGAATTAAAATGGAAATATGGAGGAAAAGCACCTTTCAAAAATTCTTGGCAAAGTATGACTGAGGATGAAGGTGTAGTCTATTTAACATCAGATTGGAATGTGTTTTCGTACAATTCTTCTACAGGCAAGTGGAATACTGAACTACAACCTTGTCCTCAAATCTGCGGCAGTTTGGCAATACTGCATGGTCTTCTCACAATGGTTGGTGGTTGGCTATCATCTGATGACAAACCTACTAACAAGCTAGTTTCACTGACTAAGAGAGAAGGTGGTAAATGGATTGAACCATTTCCACCAATGCCCACTAGCCGTCGCTATTCTACAACATCTATGTACCAGAACCACCTCATTGTTGCTGGAGGTTCATCTACATTTTTCAATGATGGAAGTCTAGATGTTGTTGAAATTCTCAATATACACACCTTTGCCTGGTCAACTGCTTCAACTCTCCCTCATCCTTTAGTGTATGGATCAGCTACACTTTGTGGAAACAGACTGTACATACTCGGAGGAGAAGATAAAGATGGCAAATGTAACTCAGTTTTCTCGTGCAAGCTTCCTGAATTGCTACAGTCCTCCAATAGGCCATTGCTTGGTCTAGTAGACAGATTGCTGAAATTACGACTGCCAGAAGGCTCAAGCTCAGTATGGAAGTGTGTTTCGAGCACTCCTATGTATTATTCAACTTGTGCATCAGTTTGTGGGCAATTAATGGCAGTAGGTGGATCCAATGACTCAGGCGAGACTACATCAGAAGTTTACCAGTATGATCCAGATATTCAATCCTGGAAAGTCATTAGTCACATGACAACTACTCGACATTCTTGCTATGTAGCTGTTGTAGATGCTAAAAAAATATTAGTACTTGGTGGAGCTGGCCATGATATTGATACTGTTGAGATAGCATTCTTCTCACAATAATTTTATGATAATATTATTCACCCTCAATAAATAAAGATTAATTTTATTCAGAGTTCTAAAAAGATACCAATTGTATAATATCAATAAATAGTTAAGTGTTGTGTATAGTTATTAAAAATAAATTGCTTTGTTTGATTAAAATTAATGTAATAGTAAATTAACTAGGTTGCTTGCTGAAAACAAAAGTTAATCAAATATAACTTGTGCAACATGAACTTTAACCCCTCCTCCATCTCCACCAGCTATCATAATGTGTCCATTGGGTAGAACAGTACAACCGGGCATGTCTCGTCCAGTTGGCACGTCACCAACCTTGATCCATTTTGAAGTGCTAGGTTGATAAACATAAACTGCTTGATTGGGTGGAGGAGGTGGAGTGCTACGAGATTGCTCCTCTTGACTGTTATAGCAGATTCCACCAATTGCAAATAGACTTTCTTGGAAGCCTAGAGCAATGGATCTGTCTATTGGAACATCAGGCAGCTCCAGAGAATTCCAAATTGACAATGTTACAGTAGTTGTCAAATTTGTAGTGGCTTCTGAGATGATTTTATCAATGCAGACACTCATCACTAGTTTGCTTCCTTCATCAGTATAGCCACCTACAAGAAACAAATTACCACCAATAATGGTCGATGAGAGTTGAGCTCCTTCTACAGGAAGTGGAGATACATTACGCCATTGTTTGGTTGATAAATTCAACACTTCTACTCTTGCAAGACGGCCTTGTTCCCCTCTGCCACCAGCTACTAGTAGCCACTGTTTGTATGTGGCAACTGCTGGAGAATTACAAGCTGTATTCATTGGTGGTAGTGAAAATAGCCAACGCTTTTGTATAATGTCCCACACGGCAAGCTTATTGGTCTTCTTTCTAGTTTTTGGATCTGCGCATGCTCCTCCAACAGCCAAAAGTTGATTTCCATGGATAGCGGCCAGTCTGAAGTACTTGTACTTGTAGGGAGAAAGACGGCTCCATGAATTTGTTTGTATGTTGTACACACAAACGGTTTGCTCATCTTGAACTGATGCTGCACTTCCTCCTCCAAAGTAGACGTCTTCTTTTATCACCACAGCACTTGGACCACCGTGCATTTCGAAGGGAATATCACTAGCCTGCTTAAATTTCAGCGTCAGGGGAAGTGATGGTTCTGATAGTGGTGTCTAATGTGTGTATGTGTTTGAAATCAATGATAATAATGGTCAAATGCCATTTGATAAGGTAAATGCTGGTCTGTGTGTGATATGGTTAACTGTCAACTAAAATTTCTATCAGCATTATTGATTTATTATCTTTAAGAATCAATTGCTTATTTTTCTATGCTCTAGATAGTCATTATAGTGGTCAACAAATCCAGGTTGAATAATGCATGTTAATATTTATATAAATACCAGGAGTTTTGAATTTTGAATACCATCAACATCAAGATAGATCAACAATTCACTAACATTCGTATCCTGTGGAGTGGCTTGCTTTGCCAAATGTTGACGTTTCACATCTGTGGCCTTCTGGTATGCCGACTCCTGTTGAAAGAAAGTTGATATTTAAGAAACTTTCAAGTGACAATATTGAAACACATTTTTCTAGCAGTTTATATATAAACTTACACAAATTGCCTCATATTTTTTGACTGTTTTCTTTGCCTGTTCTAGACTCATTTTGTTTTGGTTTTGCTGGTATTTTGTTTGTTGTAATTGCAGTTGTAATTTCAAAGCAAATATCATCAGTGTAAAGAGCTCTTGCTCTTTCTTATCATTGTCAAGTGTTTGATTGATTTGAAGTTCCTTTGAGCTGCATTCATGGGAGTCCAACACTTCTCGTATCTTAGCCATCTCTCTTTCTTGCTCATTAATCTTGTCCAAAAGGTGACTGATCTGTTTCTCCTTGGTGATTGATTCTTGAGTCAATGACTCAATCTCTTGTTTCTTTTCACTTGCCTTTTTTGCAGCAATGTCCTGTTGAATCTAAAATGATTGACAATTATGATTCAGAATCATAAAAACAAACTGTTTCACAAATAATTCTAAATGCTATCTATCTTTACTTACCTCAATTTCTTCCAGGTATTTGTCATGAGAGTGTGCCTCTGATTCGATCAAATTTTGCTCCATTTTTTCTTGGTAGTCATAGAACTTTTGTCTCAACTCCTCTCGTTTAGCTTGTTGGTCAACAACTCGAAGTGATTTCTCATCTAGCTCTTTCATTTTCTGAGCTAACTCTTTCTCTTTTTCTGCTAGTTGAGCTCTGGTTAACTCGAGCTCTTCTTCTTTCTTCCTTATTTCTTCCTTTAGAATCACTAAACCCTTATTCTTCTCTTGGTGGGTAGTTTCATTCCATATTCTCAAACTTTGCTGGGCCTCCTTCAACATCTGATTCTCTTCTTCTTTGATTTTCAGTTCTGTCTTGAGGAGTCTTATATCCTGACTAAGTGATGACACTTTCATCATGAGCTCTGGGAAAGTGATTTCCAGATCCATCTCAAGGGCCTTAATAACTGCTTCTTGTGACATCTTAGCTCTCTCCAATTCATCTTCTACAATAGAAAGACTTTCTCCAAAGTTGAGTGGGCCATTTGATTCACCAGTACCAGATACCTTGGATTGAAAGGATATATATATAGTATTAATCTTGCAATATTATTAGCACGAGTAGCTTACTTACTTACCTCATTGTTAATAGACTTAGGAGGTACTGGCACACCTACAGATTTTAATATGCATTATTTTGTAACTAAATTAAACATCATTCCAAAGTAACATGTTGTACATACTATATTTCTTTGCTATTTTCTCAGCAAGGTGTCTCCTCCCAATGTTAGCTAGGGCTGAGGCTAGTTTCGTCCAGCTAGGCTTCTCTAGTTGTTCCCATCGAATCAGCATCTCCAATCTGCAGTCATCAGTATAACGGTGGTCCTTTCGAATGGTCATTAATTCATCTGTAGGTATTTGTAACTGAACCCCAAGACTAAACCATTCAGTGATTCCACCAAGCTCCACTTGAAGAGCTGGCAACTCTGCTGTTTCAATCTCATCTAAAAAAAAAAGAAAAAAAATTATTAGAAATTAATTTAATGCATATAGTTAAAACTGTACTAGCCGTGCAAACAGTGCTTGTGCTGTATCTTTACATTTTTCAGCTGGAGAAGCATTAGAAGAATCAGAGCTTGTATCTGGCTGATTATGAAATGTGGATGATAAGCTTGTACCTGCCAGTGTACTTTCCGAAGGAATAAAGGGGCCTGGCACCAATTTGGGATCGCCTGTATAAGGGTAATTGTATAGTGTACGTGAACTTGGATGATATGGTCTTATAGTACATTAGCTCAAATAAATTACCTGAAGTAATCTTAAACATGTTTTCATTGAAATCAAATAGTTTGCTTCTTTTCCATGTCTCAAACATGAATGTGTGATTGGCAACATTAATTTCATTTACTACAGGTGGTCTTCCTATAGTTGGGGACACCAAATAAACTCTTATCTCAACAGCTACCTGAATCTGCAGCTGTTCAGAGAAAGGAGCTGATATTTCTTCAGAGTCGAGCAGCTTTAGCGATTTGATTTCTTCTGTGAGAAGATCAAGTATAGCTGATGAAACTTCTTGCTGTGCTATTTCTTTGTTTTTCAAAAATTGCTTCAGCAACGACTTTGATTGGAATGTTACTGCCAACAGAGCTACTTGTTCATAGTAAATCTTATCAGTTGAACAAACTCCATGCTTCCTTACTGTGGGATCGATAGCTTTCTGTAACATAGCTGATAGAGTGAGTGTCACTCCCAGACCATTGAAACTCAATAGTGTCTCTCCATTAACAATCTTGATTGTATTGTCTGAGTGTCCATTGAAGCTAATGGGTATCCTCAGGAGAAAGAAGTCACTGTAGCAAGAAGAGAGAGGGTTTACATCTGACATGTTATCTACTGCAATTTGAATTTTTGTGACTCCAATAGAATCAAAATCTCAAATTTATAGCAAGTTTGTATTGTAGTACCGTGAGTTTTGATATGATACACATGTAAAAAATTTGAAGTGAAAGTACAATTTTCTGTGTTTACTACCCAATTTCCTGTAATGTAAAGGCATTGTATTGCAACACAAGTGACTAAATTTAATTTTCTCCATCTATAGTTATGCAACATTAACTGTTGCACGATAAAATAATTATCATGAAAATACTAGCTGGAAAAGCAAGGTATGTAAGGGTAATGTACCTTTCCATACATATGTTTTTATTAAATATACTGACAGTGTGTCTTGATGTTTTCCAAAGGAAATATCTACAATAATAATATTATTATGTTTCCTGTGTCATCTACTAGAAATCTTTTTTTTTTCCTCTTGTAGCACGTGTTGTCAACTGATTTCATACCCTTAGTGTCACACAAGAATGTCATGAGTGGTATGATATGAGCCAGACCTGCAAATGCAGTATACTTTCAGTGTAAGCCTGTATAAGTACCTGAGTTGTAGCCAAAGATTATATACTGTATAGAATGATATTTCAAGCATGTAATACGTATATAGGATCCATTTAAACATTAATGATGAAGAAAATACACAATTTTTTGTTATATGCATGCATCAAGTCAGATCTAGAAAAGTCCCTTAATTGCTCTATATAGTTACCTTGTAAAAATCCATGAGTCTGTCCAGTTAAGTTGTTGATATAATAATTAATGCAATAGTTAACGCACAAGTGATTGTACATATTATACTTCTTAACATGTACATCATGCATTCTATAATTGTTTAACAAATTTAATGATGACATTGCAAGATATATAGATAGTGCTCAAGATTATGTTATTAAACTTATTAATTCTAATCATTAATAGTAAACTGTTCATTGCAAAAAATTTTTAAAAATTATTAATACGAGAAAAAAAATAATCTATTTTTAACCAACCAATAATAATAAATTTTGTCGTCCATATAAAATTTATAATGACATATTACTGCTTTATAAGGGATGTGAAAGGGTTAAACATAGTTGTTGCTTCTCTAAAAAAAGTTATAATCAGTGTATAATTTATAGGGGAAAAGAGTTACTAGAGGTCTACGCTACATGTAGCTAGCTTAGGATATAGCTACAAAAACCACAAGGGCTACTACAGCTGGTATAAGAACGATCCAGAGGGCAGACAAGAAGGTCCAACGAAGAGGTGAATCCTTTGATGAAGGCTTCTTCTTCTTCTTGTCCTTTTCATCCACAGCACTTAGCTTCTCTCCACTGATGACAGTAAGCTCCACCTCATCATCCTCCTTCGCTTCTTTTGTGGGTTTGTATTTCTTTCTCCCCTTTTTGTTGCTCTTGTTAGTTGTACATAAGATGAGCTTTATTCCTGGTGGAGCTGTTTTCATTTGCTCTGCCAGTGTTTGTATTATGTGTAGATGTGTATATGTGTATGTGTGTAAGTATAATTATACATGTGTATGTGTGTACGTGTGTACATGTGTAGGTGTATGTGTGTATGTGCATAATTGTTGGGCAGGGTAAATCACTAATGATTGTTCAGTAAAGTAAAATTTAATTGCTATTAAAGTTTTTCAGACTTCTAGATTTGTTTGAAGTGTGTGTTGTACCTTCTTTATCTTTTTGGTGACGAGAGTATTCAGCAATTACAACAAACATCACGATGAATAGAAAACTCAAAAAGACAAGCAGAGCAACATATATCCAGAACATCTCCATAGCTCGGAAACGACTGAAGTTGTTTCCAAAAATCAACAGACCAAGGGCAACATTTGTCACTGTGTGATGTGTGTAGTGTGTATGGTTGTGTGTNGTGTGTGTGTGTGTGTGTGTGTGTGTGTGTGTGTGTGTGTGTGTGTGTGTGTGTGTGTGTGTGTGTGTGTGTGTGTGAGGGTTGTCATGCATATATACATGGGATTATTCAGGAACATTTCATTCAGAACTAATCACAATAAATTAGTAAATCTTCTACTTTTCTATAATGACTCACTGGCTAGTATCTCCACAATCAATCCAACACAAGTTCCATGGATAAGATTGAAAATCCACCGACTGCAAAAGAATTTAACATCAATCTGGTTCATTTTGCAATCATACAATCCTGTAACTTACTACTTGTGATCTGGTTTACAGCGGAGAAGGGTTATTAGAGGCTATATGGATGCGGAGAAAACAGATATAAAATTAACTACAAAGATTAGATCTCATTTCTTTTTGTGCAGCTTACATTCAGAATGTGTAGAAACATCACAATAAATCCAATAGCAAAATGAGCTTTTCCTATTTTCTGTGTATAAAATAATATTATAAGAAGTTAACAAAGTAGTGTTCATGATCAATTATCACACTAATATGTCAAAAGCTTAATTGTAACAAACAAATCTGACTATGATCATCCATCATGCATGATTATCATAATAGCTATGATTTTTAGAATGCTAATGTTATTAAAAATCTTACATTTTGAGGGCCAAGGTCAATGAGGCCTCTTATTGGGCTATTGTCTTTGTTTGCAATGAAGATCAAGATAAATCCAGTCGATCCAAGGATGAGTGAGACAACCATGAGTGTGTGTGTGTGTGTGTGTGTGTGTGTGTGTGTGCATGAGTGCATGTTACTGTGATCGACTGAGCGAGTGTGTCATAATATGGAGTCTACAAACAAAATGTAGTAGTTAGAACTGTATACTGCAAGCTGTATTCAATGAATAGGGAATAAACTAGTTGTTAATTTTATTGCCCTACCTGGAACCACTCTCCATTGGGCAGTGCTGGCTTCATCCATGTGGCAAAGAAGATGGCACTCACGGCCAATAGAGGCCAAGCAATCAACATAAAGATGCCATGAGCTTTAGTCAAAGCATTCCTAATATCTGCATCGTCCCCTCCTTCCCCCTCTCCTCCAGAGGTGACAGGATTTGACGTGTTCTCATAAACAATACGACTGACAGAGTTATGGGGGCTGGTCAGGATGTTGAAAGTGTTGCCAGATCCTGAAGACGAGGGTATGGGAGCTTCACGACGTGCCACCAGGATGAAGAGGTCATCGTTGAGGTCAAGATCCCAAGTGCCTACTTCACTTCCAGCGATCAGCTTTGAAACACTACAGAAAATAGATTACATGATTGTTCACTGAACAGCAATATTATTATTACTTTTTTCCCCTTCATAATACCTGGTATTAAAACAATTGTAATCCTCATTAAGTAAAAAAAAAATGATCTAGGAATATCAGTTCTGTAAAAAGTACGTACATGTGTGTAATTGTCATTATGGGATTCGATTAAACCTTAAACATCTTCAAACAATGGAATACAAACACAATTGCATTGGACTTTTGTGATTTGTACTTAGCAAATTAGTAACAAACATAATCATCTGCACGCTGAAATTAAGACAATGTCATGTTATTTAATTTTTTCAGTTTAGTGCAAAATGAACCCTGTCACTTTTTGTACAATGTCATACTTGACAATCATACTTCAAAGAGATGTTGATGTGCTTATGCAACTATTGATGTTCATTCATTCTGCGCATGTTACCACATGCGCGCATGCGTAGCATTAATTATGACGTAATTTTGCCGCGCATACAGCCCGCGAGTGCGATTGAATTGCGCGGGATTGATACTAAATCCTTGCTGCCACTCAGTCAGATTCTTGCAAGTTTCAAAGCTGTGTCAGAGCTGGGGAACATCTTAAAGACGACATTACGGAGCTGTACCACTTCTGTTCAGCAGCTGTTGGTGAAGAAGTTGCCGAGACCAGTTTTGAAAGTCCAAGTTGACAAGTTTCCAAGCTCTACTTTTGTTCCTGACTATATACCAACAGAACTGGCTATTTCTTCTCGAGCCTTGACACTGCCAGGTAGCTCTATACTGAAGAGAACAATCTTGTTGGACTTGCAGGTACACAGCTAGATTTCAATATGTTAATTCTGAATCTCTTGACTGTATGTATCAGCATCTAGTACTATAATAACACCCTCCTACTTCTAGCTTCATTTTATTTGTTTGCTTTTCAAACTGAGTGTACAATAATAGTTGTGTTTGAGTGTTTTATGTGCTGTGAGCTTAAAGACAATTCTACCACCCTATAGGCCTTTGGAATTCAAATAATATCCTTGTTTGAAATTAATTTCATTAAATTTGGTAGTCAGCTATACTCTGACTGGACTAAGCCAAGTACACAAGTGAAGATTATGTTTAAGGGTGCTCTTACTTCTGCATGGGGTTATTGTGAACACCTATTTTGTCTCCAAGCCTGCTTCTGACTACTTGTACTTTTATGCTGTGGCTAAAGCTGATGTTAAGAATTCTGGTTCTTGTGAAACTCAAGTGTTTCAATTTAGAGACTTAGTATTGTAATCTTGCTTTTGTTATTTCTGTTGTTTGTGTGTTCCTTTGTGTGTCATATTGTCAATTATTATGTTCTGTGTGTTGTTTGTACTACCCCCCTCCCCTCTGCACCTCCAGTTGGTGTGTGTCATGACAATTACAATATCTATCGTCTGTACATGTATAATAATATAATTATTGTAATATTATTTTACCTTTGCAGGTTTTTCTAAATACCGTAACAGTGTAACTTTTACGTATTGTCAAGTCAGTAACACAATCAACTACAAACGGACTATCAAATTCGACCAGTACAATGGTACAATACAGTACAAAGGTACTATACTAATACTAAAGCACTTGTCATCCTTCTCGTTCGAATAAAACATCCGAATTCGAATTATCTATGATTTCGATAAATCTACACATCGACACAAAGTTTATAATCGATTTTATTCGTCTCATCAATCTCCAGTTAATATTGAGGTACGTTATTGATGTATTGAGGTGCGTTGTTGATGTGTTGGTATGTTTCGCTTGGTGAATAGTACAGCGATAAATAATATTATATGTAGCGCTGCAGCGTCATTTGCATGTACACTGTACTGACTGCAGTCTCAAAGTTTGAATGGTATGAATGGTGCATTGTGGATGTGTTGGAAATGTTTTGTTTCGTGAATGGTAGAGGGAAATGTTTATTGTTGTGGTGTAATGAATTATGAATTATATGAGTTACATAATGATAAACATGCGTCTGACATTTACACGCGCACTAACTGAACGGTGCATGTGTTGTGGATGTGTTGGAAATGTTTGTTTGGCGATTGATTGGTACATGGAAATAATATACAATGTTGTGGTATTATAATGAATTACAGAGTTGTATAATGATAAACAGGCGTCCGACGTTTTCACGTGCACCAACTGCCGCGTTTCAGAGTTAGAATATTTGTTGGTCTCACCATCTTCTTCACTGGTTCAACTGCTTTGGGTTCATCAGGACATACAGCTAGTTGCATCAGTGATCAATAATTTTTCATCAAGTTACATTGGCAAGATTCTTTAAGAATACAGATCGATGTGGTCATGTTGCCTCATATCTGATGGCGATGTGTCTACGTCTTGATCTATATATTGTTTAAGGGTATCTCTATATACACAGGCTGGGGTATCACTTGTGCTACTGGTGATCTCTGTACACAGGCTGGGGTATCACTAGTGTTACTGGTGGTCGTCTACACATCGTGGCTGGGGTATACAGCCACACATCAGAGTTGGTTGGTAGATTGGGCTACTCTGCATGTTGGTCTAGCAGCTTAATTTTGTTAGTTTCCATGTGAATCTACTGACAGTGGTCTCTTCAAGCTAAAAGAGAGAGAGAGAGAGAGAGAGAGAGAGAGAGAGAGAGAGAGAAAGCGAGCCTGGTTGTGTGAGTGAAGAGCCTGGATGAGTGTGCCTGAGTGTGAGTTGAACTGCCTGGTTGAGAGTATGTGTGAGTGAAGAGCCTGGTTGAGTATATGTGTGTGTATGAAGAGCCTGGTTGAGTATATGTGTGTGTACGAAGAGCCTGGTTGAGAACGAAGAGCCTGGTTGAGTGTATGTGTGAGCAAAGAGCCTGGTTGAGAGTGTGTGTGAGTGACTCGGAGAATGTATGAACTTTGAACTGGATTCCATCAAGTGCTACTGTCGACACTGACTGCTGACAGCATTGACCTTTTCACGGAACAAATTTGCAGTGGGTGAGTCGGTTAATGCACAAAATGTTATACACACATATTAAATCTAGCTGCTAAAATATTTTTACTGACAGCTAGCTAGACTTTATATCTGATAATATTAAGTCTTAATTCATAAAAATGAAAGTACACATGTACACCACACACATGCACATCTATACAATAAAGCGGACATCCATGGATTGTTCTACCAATCATCCAACTACCGTATTGATCACTTCAACCAATATAAAGACTCATTCTTCACATAACAACACAAAAAAGGAGAGTTAAAGAAAGTGGTATGTGGGTTGCATGGGATGGTGTATATGGTGTATGATGTGCATGTAAGGTGGAAATAATTATGATTATGTATGGTGTATTTTTATGGTATAATATTTATTATGTGGTATGATAATGTGGTATTATGGTGTATGTATGTAGTGCACTGGTGCATTAGTACAACATGCAACTTAATTCTCTGTAATGCATGTGCATAAGTGGATCGCAAGCAGCACAGTAGGAGATCGCAAGCAGCAGCACGTGGTAGATATGCACACACACTCACACCTTCACTCCAGTAGTCTCCATCGTCAATGACAACAAAAGGTACTAGGTATTATAATGTATTAAGTTGCGTGTATAACTAATGCACATTCATAACACGTCGTACGAGTTGCGGAATGAACAAGAAATGCTGAACGACTGGCTCAAAAAAAGCTCATAGGCTGGCTTGCAGCAATGCTCGTGATTTTTGACTTTTTTTTTTATCCTTTTCCTTGTCTAGACAAGATATGCTCTGAAGGCTGGCTTATCTCATGAATTTTTGACTCCATTTTTTTTCCCCGCTGTTTTTTTGTTGTCGTTTTCCCCTTTCATTTTTTCCCATGTCTACACAAAAAGACAGCTGCCTTTTTCTAGTCGTGGATTAGGGCTCTGCGGGGCGATACCACGTTAAAAAAAAGCGAGTGCATGTGGCATATCTCTTGGGTCACTTGGAAAGTGCCACATTTAGTGTTCCATATATTATATCACATGGCTTTATGGGACTAGCTACATGTATATAGATGATCAATAACTATCTGCAGCTGATTACCGTAAAAAGGAAATTTTCATGTTCAAAATATTTCATAAACAAAAATTTTCGGATAATTATTTAGTTTTCGTAAATGCGGTACATACTAAATTTTTAATTGTTATCACATTCAGAAGTTCACATTTTAATTTTCGTAAATGCAGTGTCATACAAAAATTTTTGAACTACGAAATTTCCCGATCTACGGTACATCTATGCTTGAGGTTGTACATATAAATTTAGCACAAAAAAAGCCAAGGATATGGTCATGTGCCAAAACTCAGCTTGTTTCATCTCTTTTGAGAGCATTGCCCATTCCTACATGAAATTCATTTTATTACTCATTCATTCACTTCTATAATTATCATAGTGGTGTAAACTTGAAATGTATGAAGACTATCAGACACACTTGTCAAGCCTCATAATTATTTATGCACTTTATATCACAAAAAGTGAAATCGAGAGATATTTCCGTTACTGTAGATTCCATCAGAGTCAGTCTCTAAAAAAGCTAGAGTACTATAATTATAGTAGCTTAGAAGGATGATTCAAATGTCTAGCATTAAATGGTAAAAATCATGTCGATAGATAGTGAATTTTATTCTAAGTTTCAAGTTTTATATACTTTGTTCAGACATTATATTTTATGATGAAACAAAAGTATAAAAGAACGTAGTTCCCTTATTAGTAATCTGTGCTCAGTTAGCCTCACAGCAAGTTTGATGTCTTATCTGTTTCACTAGGTTTTTATGATGACAAAAATTAATATTTGTGTATTATGCATGTGTCCGCGGTATTTGGCCCATTCCTAATATATCACTACGGTGTGTATGAAATACATCAGTTAATAATGAATGTTTTATTGATATGGTGTAAAATTGTTCATACCTGCATCGGATTCTTCCATTCTGAGCTGAGCCCTCAAACAAAACGACATCTTGATTGGGGTCACGTTGGCTTCCCCTCTCAGGACTAGCCAGGTTCCAGTTGTCGAGGGCAACCACCATGTCAGAGGTGGGGTCTTGAACACACGCCACCACATCAGATGAAAACTGTTAGAAAAATAATAATAACAAAAATTATTATTTCAAGTTAGTAGTCACACAGTCACTAGTATAGGGCGGACTATACTATGTGCATGGAGAGACTTCTATAGCTCAGACAGCTAAAGTCAAACTTTTCCATGGACTTAAAATTATAATGGGATCACCTAAGTCAGCAGGAATTTGGAGGAATGAGGTTCTTATTAAATTCCACCTGATTTAAGAATGCTGGTAGAAAACATTCTTATTATCCAGCTGATTTCAAAATTTCAAGCACCATTGAAAAGAGCTCTTTCTTGCAGTTCTTTTGGTTGCTTTTTCAGCTGCCTATACACCTTACCAGTCAAAAGTTAGCTGTTTTGTCCCATAGGAAAAGTATTGCATGAATGCCCCTTACAGCGGCATTCTCAAATCAGATGGACTTTAGTATGATTATAACTACCGTAATTTGGCTAATATTCGCATTGGGGAAATTTTTGTACACATTGTCGTGTGCGAAAACTAAACACTCGAAATTTTGACGACCCATTACCAATATTAATGCGGGCGCTACGCATGTACGAAAATTAAAAACGAAAAATTTTAACGTTTGGAATATTTTCAATGCGAAAATATCTCAAACTATGGTATCTGACAACTTACCATGTTCTGTGTCTCCGAGAAGCCCACAGCTACCCAACCTTCAGCTATTCCCTCTAGGTAGATGTCCAGGTAGCCACGGTTTGCTCTGTTGGTGTTGATGCCAATGAAAATGTTGCACTCGGATGGAACACAGTCAGATGGTGTCCTGAAGATAAGTCGAGAGTCTTCAGGTTCAATGGATGGAGGAGCAAGGCCTTCAGGTCCAGTTGGAACCTCTGTTGGAGAGGTAGTGCCAGGCTGCACAGTCTGTGCACGTGTCTAGTTTGTGTGTGTGTGTGTGTGTGTGTGTGTTTGTGTGTGTGTTTGTGTGTGTGTGTGTGTGTGTGTGTGTGTGTGTGTGTGTGTGTGTGTGTGTGTGNTGTGTGTGTGTGTGTGTGTGTGTGTGTGTGTGTGTGTGTGTGTGGACATGTTCCCAAAGCTTAAGTTGAAACGATTTAACATTATAATTAAATACCTGAACACAAATAATAATAATGATTATTATTAAACACACCTCATCCAATTTTGGATTGAATCTTTCTTCTGTTCTGACTGGAATTGTATCGTGAAAATTTCCTTCAAGGGCAGTTAAGGAGGTCGAGCCTGAAATACTTGCAATCCGACGGGTGAACAAAATGTAGAGATCGTTGTCAAGATTTATATCTTGAGATGAATCACTGCCTTCAATACGCTTTGCAACCCTAGACAAGGGAGAATAAGATTAAAAGTGTATCTGGTTTGAGAATGCTGGCAAAAAAAATCTAATAACTCTTATTTTCCAACCAGTTTCAAAATTTTACGTAGCCACCATTGAAAACCACTCATTCTCCCTGTTCTTTCGTTTTGGCTTTGTCAGCTTCCTATGCCTACTTACTAGTCAAAAGTTAGCTATTTCGTCCCATAAGAAAAGTATTGCATGAATCTCATTATTTTACTTTTGGAAGCATTCTCAAACCAGATGGACTTTAGGGAAAGAATTTACTACTGAAATAGGATTCATCAGATCGATTTATTATACCTGCACCAAATTCTCCCATTAGCAGCTATTCCTTCAAAAAGTTGGATATCTTGAGTTGCATCTCTGATGCTATTTCTCTGAGGTGAACTAGGATTCCAACTGTCCACAGCATCAATCACATTGGTAACAGGGTCACGGACACAAGCTACAACATCTGTTGAAAACTGTGAGATAATAGGAAATATTTTTATATACAGTAATGATCGTAATAATAACTATTCTAATAATTCACTGTATGAAAGCTGTGCAGTCATTTATACTGCAAACATTCCCAGTACGGTAGTACTGGGTATACTAAGGAATGGCACGGATGCCACATTAGCGCAATACAAATATTCACCTTAATAACTCTGCAAAAAATGAGCGCTTGGCACTATAAGGCTTATAAAGCTTCATTTTTGATATTAAAAACAGCTCAGTAAACATGAACTCTTTGGCAGATATCAGTTTAGAAGCCAAGTACATAGATATGATCCATGATTTATTATGATAAGGTATACAATCTCTGGACACTGTCTCAATGCATAATCCCTGATGATCACAACAGATCTTAGTCTCTTAATTTATTAATTACCATGCTCCTTGTATCTGAGAAGCCCACAGCCAGCCAACCATTAGCCTGCCCTTCCAAGTAGATGTCTAAGAATCTGCTGTTTCCAGGGTTGGTGTCAATACCAACAAACACATCACACTCAGATCGAATACAACCTTCAGGAGTGCCAAAAGTAAGACGATAATCTTCTGGTTGGATTGCCTATAAACAAACAAACATAAAGCTAATAAAAATCCTCAATCATGCAGACAAATAATATTTTTCTACATAATTTATGGCCAAGTAAAACTATACAGTCATATTGTTCAGGCCTCAATATGCAACTATAGACTTAGAGAAATAATTACAGTAATTTTCCTAAAACTATCATGCATGTTCCTAACACAGTAATAAGCATGAATAATTACAGGGAGCCAGAATAAGAGGAGATTGAGCTGAGGTGGTTACTTAGGTTCATAGCAATGCTTTAAAAAGTAAGCAAACAAGGCATGTTGCAATTCAGCACATGACTATGTCTTTTCATTTTTGATCCTTCATGCATTCTACATGTCATATAAAAATAATTTATTAATGACATGGTTCAAACAAAGATCAATACATACAATAGTTTGACCAATCAGTTGGATAGCTAAGTGGAGTGAAGTAAATAGGAACAGGCATTGCTATTGCAAGGCAATGTCGCATGTTTTATGAATAAATCTTGCAATCTAACCTATAGATTGCAAGATTTAGGCATAAACGCAATGTGGCAAAATTATTTCATGCGACATTGCCTTGTTTCTAAAGCACTGCTCTACAAAAAGCTTGCATGAGTAGCAGTGATAGTAAAAATTAGAGCAGACTATAATACACATGCACATGCCACGTGAATATAATTTAAAGATTTCTAGCTCCTGTTCACATTTAGGCAGAAAGCGAGTGTAAAAGGCACTATTCCAGATGAAAAGAAGTTGCTTTGTGTAGTAAAAACCAGTTTGATGCTTCTCTGAAAATCTCATTCAAGTATTAAAGTCAGCAAGAGAGTAAGAAAAAAATTGCACCAACAGTAGGTGTGGATTCCGACTAGCACTCTCTGAGCACTCAGAAAAGTGTCTGTGAGTTTAAGTACTTGAGCTTCTGACCAAGTTATGAAAGATTAATTGTTTTACTAGATTTTTAGTGCTACTGAAACATTTTGTATTGTATCTGTGGGACATATGGCCCATTCTGCTCTCTGCATGAATCTACATATTAAACCTTTAGCAGAATATCATATGCACAGTAGTACATATAGTAGGAGTAAACTGCCAGAAAAACTCTACTCTTTTACTAGTAATTAATCAGCACATCAATAATTATAATTACAGGGGGAACCAGATTAGGAGGTAGGGTTGGTCGAGGAGGTGTGGTAGGTCCTGGAGGTATGGTAGTTCCAGGAGGTGTGTTAGGTCCTGGAGGTGTGGTAGTTCCAGGAGGTGTGGTAGTTCCAGGAGGTATAGTTCCAGGAGGTGTGGTAGGTCCTGGAGGTATGGTAGTTCCAGGAGGTGTGTTAGGTCCTGGAGGTGTGGTAGTTCCAGGAGGTATGGTAGTTCCAGGAGGTGTGGTAGGTTGTGTGGTTTGGGGTGGGTTCATAGCAGCAATTGGCTGTACAGATAGACAATAATGTGACAGCATAAAAATTAAATTTTACGTGATGAGCAGTCAAGTACACTATAGCGAAGTACACGTACTAGCTAATTTTGAAGTATTTTGACTTAGAATGAATAACAACCAACCAACATGTAGGAGTGGCCCCCATACACTGCCATTCTGTTTGTCCGTACACATTAAGCAAAGATTATCCAACATTCTGTAGCTAGACTCTGAAAGACCGACAAGTAACATGCAGTAGCAGCGTGAAGGAACATATACAAAAAGCACACATCAACACATGCAAAAAGTATTTGGACAGCAACTCAATAATCTTTGATTTCTGTAAAGTTTATTGATAACATATGCACTCATTACCCTGCCTATAATAATGATAATAATAATATTATAGGCGATACGATTATAAAGGTGAAGACTGTCGTGTATGACATATATATAGGTTATGCTAGGCTATATAAGGTGGCCTGTCCCACTCATCAGATGTAAATCCATAACTATTTGCATCTACCAGGACGTAGATTATGCATCCCCCGTACGTAATATATACTACAGTGGATGACATACAGCATGACACTGCATGGCATGAACAATAATAAATTCATACATATACAATAATACATAGTCTATCGAGCTAGACCCTTTTCTCACCGCTGCCTAACACCAGGGAGAGAAATCCCCCTGTCGCATGTCAGGGGTAGAAAAAAGGGTCTAGCTCGATAGACTAAATAATACATAGCAAAGTTTATCCTTATAGTGGCAAGTTTTTTTTTGTCAATGTATAGAGCACTTTCATATGAAAGCATTTTTTTGCAAATTTGGGGTGGTTCACGTAGCAGCTGCCTTCTGATGTACAGCTAAAGTACTGACTGTATATGGGGGAAAGAATACAAGTCTGGATTTTTTACTTACTGCAGCAACAAGAGCTTGCTTAAAGGGGATTTTGACACTACAGTGGAACTTCTCTATAACGGACAAGTTGGGAGCGGATGTTTTGTTCTTTGTAGAGAAGTTGTACATGTCCTTTTTATATAAGAGGTTGTAAATATAGATTACCTTTTTATTAATTTTTTAAAACTATGCCGGCAACACTAGCTACCTAGTTACAATGAAATTTAACCATTGAGAGGCTGATAAACATAGCTAGCTGCTAATAACATTAAGTTGGAAATCTTGAATTGTTCCTGGTTATAAAGTATTCTAAATTGTGCATAGTCTTTAAGCCTGAATTAGTTTGCTTCAACTGGCCATCATGCATATGTATTATACTTGCAAGCATCCTACCTCTCTCAGTTTTTGGAAAGTCTGGAGTCATGCAACATGGCTTTTCAGTTCATTGCTGAATTTATAAACTGACTGGAAGCAGTGGCGTCGTATCTAGCATCGTGCTAAACTGAGCAGGGCTCAAGACAAGCGCAGTTCAAAGAATTAGATTAAATATAAGCTGATAAGACTTTAAATTCACTTTCAAGAGTGAAATTATACACAAGATAGGAGAAAAGGCCGAAAAAAACTCAGAACTCAATGCAGAAAAAAATTTCCAGATCTTATCTGTATCCTGTTTATTGTGGCTTCTCACATGTGCAATTAAGTGCTGTCTATACCAGCTAGTGCCCAAAAAAGTGTTAGGCATTGCATAAAGTTTGTAATCTGTAAGAGAGAGCCTCTAGGCAAATTGATGACTTAACTTTAGGTTTTGCTAGTTCTTTACGATGATATAATATGGGACATTCGGCCCATTCCTATATATTCCTACTACCGCACGTATTATATTAAATCATACGATAAATTTTACTGTCCTGTCTTTAAAATTATACAATAACATAATATTATAACAGTTACTATGCATGTACTTACTGGGAAGGCAAACACATTTGATACACTACGTGTGTGATGTTGTCGAATAGCAGTAGGTGATACTAAATTGTTTCCAGAAGCAGCTAGTATGTACAAGTTGTTCCTCAGAACGATAATGATCTTGGACAGAATCACTACCAACAATACGCTTTGCTACCCTATATTATATGTGTGTATGAGTGAGAATGTGTGTATGTGTGTGGGTGTGTGAGTGTACATACACAATATATCATGTCTGCCAGACTTTGTAAATAAATAACTCACGAGCATCGAATCCTTCCATTCTCATATGTGCCGCTGAATAGCATCACATCTTGATCCAGAGTAGGGTCTCGCTGGTTGCCACGACTTGTTGAAGGGTTCCAAGTGTCTAGAGCTCGAATCATGTCATTACTACTTGCATCCCTAGTACAGACTACCACATCAGCATTGAACTATATTGTGTAAAAGAAGTTTTCAGAGTGACTATTTTAGCTGTTGCTAAAACATAATAATTATTGCAACTTTCGAGTAAGTTAGGAATATAACTTCAATGATTTTCTTACCATACTCTGTGATGGAGAAAATCCAGCAGCAACATAACCAGTAGCTGCTCCCTCGATATAAATGTCCACATAGTTACTGTCTCCCTGGCTTAGGTTGACTCCAACAAAGATGGAACAAGATGGGTCTCCACACCCGGGTGGATGTGAGTAGATGAAATTATAATTTGTAGGATTTGTCTACAAAACATGTCAATTATGTTGTTAAAGTAGGTAGAAAAAAAAAACAACAAAAAACTATGTGCGCTCAAAAAAACGTTCTTTCCTCGTTCCCCGGAAACACTCTGCGCGTAGCTGGAAGGGGGTGGGGCTCTGTATCTCAGACGCGACGTACTACAGTAAGTGGGCGTGGTGCTTCAAAAATTTTCGGCGCGAAAACCCTCATGCACGATCACTTAGCGTCGTCCTCCAGTCCGGCCCCGTACTCACAGACAGTCGATCTTCTGTCCTATAGTTATAAGCCCCTGGCTAGACCATCTAACAAGCACGCAAGCCATGCTGGGCGAAGGGCTGGCCACGCAAGACTAAATGAGTCAATGAGCTTGTGTTTCTTTTGCAAACACAGTGGTTTGATACAATAGATCGTCCACACAAAAATACAGTGCCGTAGAATAAAAATGTTATGCTTACCGATGGTGCAGTCGGTACAGAAACAGATTCTTCAGCAAGAAAAGCTGTAATCACAAGCAGAAAAAATAAAGCACGACTCTTCATTTTGTTTCTTTCACTCGATCAGACTTGTGGGCAAAGTATAAGTGCCACACCCCTAAATGACGGTACGGCCTACAAATAAATTTTACAAGTGACCTTAAACTTGACCTTTAGAGAATGCAGTCTATAATTGAGCTCCATGGCCATAGGTATATAATTATACAATCATATTGCTACATCTGCCATCCGGCCACCCATTCATGCATAGGCCTATATAGGCCTGATAATAATTATTAATAATAATAGCAAAAGGTTCCTCTCTTGAATCATACAATGTCATTAACAATAATTATAATATTATCAATAATTATTATTATTGTTATTGAAGTATTATGCATTGCTGAGAATGGATGAACCTGAGCAAGCCTTGTTCTCATTGAGCAAATAATAATTATTCTTATAATAATAAAGTAAAATCATTCATGAGTGTGCTTTGTAGAAACAGTCAGCCCACTGAGAGATCTAGCACTCCAACCACTTCCAGCATAAATCATATACGATGACAATAAAGCCACACCCACCATGATGAGACCGCTTCGAACGTTCAACCGAGGCAAGTAGCTCCACAGGCGATAGCCCCACGCTCTCCTCCAATTGTTTAGCACACCCAAAGCCTGGTGGGAGGACGCATCTGAGTCAAGGGATGTAGGACCTGGTTCAGTTTCTTCCAAATTATCTTCAGCTTGGTGACGTTCAACTTGAGATGCAGTTCGTCTGGTGAGTTCTTGCAGAGGAGTAGTTTGTTCCACACTAGAACTAGTGTCAGATTGGAAAGCCACTCTTTCCTCGTTACTTGGTGCACTCTTCATAGAATCTGTGTCTAGTTTATGATGTACAATGTCGTGAGAACTAGTTTCAACATAAGAGTTCTTTGAATCTGTTGGAGCACTAGTTTCTTCAATATTACTCTCCAGTTCTGATAAAACTACACCCTCATTGTGGTGTAAGTCTTGATCGGTTGCACTTCCATCTCCTAACTGATCAAGTTTGGTTTCAGCTCTATCAACATGGTCAGTTTTTTGTTCTTGCTGTTGTAGAGCAGGTCCAGTATCTGCTACAACATTAGTCTGTTCATCACAACCGGCATTTTCCTCTCTTGTTGATTCAACATTTATATCAATACCTGTGCTTATTGTTGTCTGAGTATCTAGTGTCAACTCTTCTTTCTTGAAGGTTTTAGACACACCAGATTCTTCCATATCTTTATGCACATCTTCATTTTGTAGTGGTTCTACTTGCGTAGCAAATGGAACAAAAACATCAACATCTGTACCATCACGATTACTTTGACCATCTAGTTCATTTCGAGAACTCTCGAGCAATTGTTGGAAACTTTTCCCACTCATAACTGAAATCGGTAGAGACTGGGTGACTTCAAACTCGCTTCCATCAGGAGCTGAATTCAGCCGGTGAATTGGTGAAGACTCTCTCACAGGTGTAGTGGCTTGCTGTCGAGTGAACTCCAAAAGTTGGTTAAACTGAGCAGATCTGAAACGCTTTGAGCCCGGCCGATTGCGAGAGAGGTTAGTGCCACTCATCCCTGGAGTGGAGTGGGTGGAGGACCTTGGAGATGGGGTGGTTGGCTTGGTACGAGACCTACGAGGCAGAGTAGCATAGGCCTCTATGTCACCTCGGATGGGGAGGGGGAGGGTCACATCCTCAGATGGGTAGTCAGTGGGGTCCTCTGAACAAAAAAAATTGTACAATTAATTGGTTTGGTAGATAGATGATGGAGTGTACTTAGCATGAACACACCACTGTTATACAGTACATGCAACATACATACATGTACCTACGTACCAAACATGTCATTACAATTAATGCAGCCTGCATTGACTATAAAACGGGACTCAGATTGTACAATATAAAATTATTATTAAATTCAAAGCATAGTACATGGTGAGATCAATACATGCAAAAAAAAATTCATTGAAGTTGTGGAGTAAGCTTTCAACACACCATAACAAGCTATAATTTCTTTTCAGTTTTTCACTTGCATCATAAAAATTATTATTCTAGAAAAAAGGTTAATTCACACATGAGAAATACAGCTTGTGGTTATGTCACCAATGCCACAAGTTTTCGGATGGTACTAATAATTTATGTTGTACTTTGTTTACAAGGCCTTTTTGTTATCAGCAAGTTAAAATTGATCACCAACATTCAACAATAGCAGTAATATAGTGTGTACAATGGTTGACTGCAACTAACATACCTTGAAGAGCATGATTCTTATCAAGTACAGGGTTATCTGTTTGACTTCTATTGGCCTGAGGAGACTCTTCCATAGATAGATCCTGCAACAACATAGACACAACTTCATTAACATGAGGTCAAATGATTGCTAAAATAACTGAATGCCACAAGTTTTTCTCTTGAACTACTTTTGTAAAAGATACAAAATAATTGTTTATAAGAACACATTTGGGCCCTCAAGACTTGGGCATCAACTGTCGGTACCGTATTGGCATGCAGTGAAACACTTGCTATCCCACTTAAACTTACTAAGTACTGTAGAGCAAAAAATATTGGTGGGAATAAAATTTGGCGGATTGTCAAAAATTTCACGCATCAAACAGTCATTTTTGCACATGCACATACAGAATAAATGTATTGCTGTGTACACCACCATCAAAATAAAATCCACCAAAACATGTGGATTTAATACTGGCAGTCTTTACCAAAAACCACCAATCTGCTAGTGCTAAAATCCACCAAATTTATGGTATTCTTGAAAAATATTGTAATATTATTATTAATTTTACAATGTACACGTACTTGTTGAAGGTGTGTGTCCTCCTCCCCCGGTACCACTTGGTCTCCTAGTATTGATGGCGGATCTACACTGGAGCCCAGCTCATCAATGGGGGACAATATTGACTCATAGCCTTCAACACCTCCATCACCAGCCTACATACACAATAATGTTCAGTGAAATCCCCATAACAACATACAAACTGGGGGAAATGGCAGAGTATAACCAAGTGAAAGTCTTTTATACATGGTTAATATTTTTCTTATGGGACATACAACTAATATTTCACTGGTAAAGGTGTAGGAAGCTGAAATAGTAACCCAAAACGAGGAGAATGACCAATGGTGCACGGAATTTCCATATTTAGAAAGTTATGCTACAGGCATTCTTAAAATCAGTATTGACTTGCATACACATGCATTATCAACATTATGAATCTCATTATGAAAACCACACGGTAACTTTAGGAACTTGTGGAAATATTCGCGAAGTAAGAGCCTAAAGTTCATCTGGCTTGAGAACGCCAAGGGAGGAGCCTGGGAGCAAGGCTAGGACTTTAGTGCAGTGCTTGCCATACAGGCAAATCCAACCAGACAATCATAATGTAAAGAGTCTCAACAGCCACACTTCACACAAGTTACGTACACTAGATTTACCTCATAGCTGTCTTCTTCATCTTCAGAGTCAGAGCTATCCTCCATTATAACAATATCTTCAGACTCGCTGTTTTCTTCTAGAATAGATAAGAATTCAGGCAAAAAAAATAGTATATTAGAGATATCACACAATTCATATTACCACACAGCTGGAAATAGTAGTGACAGAAATTTTGCTTGATGCATGGTCAAAGTTCAAATTGTCAAATTTTTTGGCCAACATATGACGAATAAATATGTACTATATGCAGATGCACAAATCATCATGTATATCTGAGACAGTCAGTAAGATTTACTAAGCAACTAATCTACTTTATAACCGGAAGTAGTAAATTCACAGTCAAAATCAATGGTTTGGCCCTACACAAATTTAACACTCACCTAATATCACTACTCCAGATTCTTGAGCCAGTACATCATCGCCTCTTTTCAGTGTCTCATCGCGGCCTCCCAGCATCACCACATCACCATGCTCCATCAGCGATACTTCTAGCGCTCCTGACGACTTTCCATGCTCCATGACCACTCCACTGTCAAACACCATCTCACCAACGCCACACTCCCCTCCACCAACCAACGCACCCTCACCAGCATACTCATGAGAATCAGACTCCATCTCTGGCATCGATCGTCTCAGTTTGATCCCCAACTGGTGGCCACTGCTGGAGGAGGAGTCAGCTAGGGAGTCCTTGCTGTAGTGGCCGCTCTGAAGGAGAGAGTCCGAGTCCATGCTAGAGTCCAGTAGGATGTCCCCGTCTGTTGGGGGAAGAGGACTCATTAGTCGCGAGAGTTCACTTTCCCCGTCCTCTCTCGAGGTGTTGAGGGAGTTGGATTCACGCATCGACTTGCTTCTTTTCACCTTGATGGCTCTTCTAGATGCACCTGAACGCTGTATAAACAAGACCAAGTTTAGTGCACACATCCACATGCAAGCATATGTTGTGAGAATCGGGAAATGCAGCAGATTTCACTGAGCTAGCTGATGAAGGCAGGGAATATATAAATGCATGCATTCACAACAAGACTAATTTAGGTGTTTAAAGCTGATTAGCAAAGCTATGTAGTAATCTGATTAAACATGAACCACTTTTAGTAGTAATACTCAAGGATACACAGCTATCTATAGATACAAACATAACAAATCGTGCAGCTCCAACTGTTATTAAAATTAAAGTAAAAAAAAAACAACTAATGGCTCCACACGTCAATTAAAAGATCCCAGACAATCAACATAGCGATGCTTACCTTCTTTCTGGGTCTCTTTCTCTCCTCTCCATCCACCTCATCAAAGTCCCCACCCAGCTCCACATCCTCCAGTGACAGTAGGCTATCTTCAGACATTGAGTGAGTCATGCTCTTGGCCTCAGCAGAGCTCTGTCTCTCTGAGCTGGTGGTCAGGTAGTGTTGGTCAGAGTCAAAGAGAGAAGAGGAAGAATCCATTGGAATGGTGGGGGACTCTGACTGTGGAGGGAGGGTGGTGGCAGAGGAAGGCTCCTCAGGTAGTATGCCATTAGTTATAGGGATTTCTGTGTGTGTGTGTGTGTGTGGGTGTGTGGGTGTGTGGGTGTGTGTGGGTGTGTGTGGGTGTGTGTGTGGGTGTGGGTGTGTGGGGGTGTACACACATATTTAGACATTAGTGTAAGTTTTGCCTGCTTTGAACAATTTGCCCATTCTGTGGCAACAACAATTAGAAGAGTGTATATCATTCTGTGTATTACATTGTACGTATAAGCTCTTTGAAACAGATTTCTAATGTTTTCGTACTTAGGATTCTAAAAGTTATAGAAAGGCCATACACCAGAGACAACATTTTGTGTCTATCATTATATCATCATGTAGCACATACGTTCTTCTCCCTCCTCCTCATGGAACACCTGCCTCACGTCAGTCCTGGTCCTCTTCCTGCCCCAGGGAATTCTCCTTGACAGAATTTTCCCATCACCTAAAAATACGTGCACCCAGTTGGAAATGGTCACCAATGTAACATGTGAATGGTGAGCTAAGATTAAGAACTAACTTTGAGATCTCTTAGGTTGACTGTGACGCCCTCCAGTACCCATCTCAGTGCCTAGGAATGTCTTTCTTCGTTTCACCTAAAGAGTTTACAAATAGGTTAGCATTCAACTTGCAATAAATCAAGCTATGAGCATCACCAAGGGCTATTTAAATAATAATACTTACTCCAAATTTACATGGAGTCTTTACAAACAATCCCAAACCTAAAGGAACCCTCCCAAAGCCTGCTCAGACAAGTGTCTAATAAATTTTCAAAAGGCCGAGCCACTCAAGTGCCTAGCCTTGAGAACTAGGACTGGTAGGTTGAAATTCTATCCCATGTGAATTCTCCCCACCCACCTGAAGTGGCTTGCACATAATGTCAGGTAGTACAATACATAACATGACTAATTCAAACCCTGCAATCACCCACAGAATGACTGAGAGGACTCACAAATTGCTGATATTCTTGTTCGTCTTGTTCCTCCTCTCTCTTCAGCACCACCAGGCGGAGGTGGTTGATCCTGGAAACCCACTCCTTACGCTTCTTGGCACTCACAGCTTGGATATCAAACACCTGGTTGGGGTTCCTGCGAGAGAACACTCTAAAGGCTGAACTTGCTCCGTCAGTTTCCTCCGAATCAACACACAGCTCTTTGGCCTGTCCATGAATGAATGAGTGAGTGTATGCATAGATGTAAGAAAATTAATAAAACCTGTAAATGAAAATTTTAGAAATTCTACAGCATAATAATATGCCAAAACTGGTCTATGATCTAAGAAAAGCACTTAATTGCCAAGATACATTCATGTGGAATATCGTAGACACTATAATTATACCAACTGATGTGCAACTTAGAAATAATCAATACAGTTAGTACTACTACATGCAACCTTCGACTACATTTAAAGATTGGATACCACAAGATGCCAGCAAGTATATATAGTGTATGGAATGAAGTAGTGTATAACGTACACCTGGCAAATAGGGACACACACACTAATAGGCTAACCAGTATGTGTCCCTTGTAGTTGTATCTTTTAGCATCTTTCTTCTTGAGAATCAACAGTAGCTTCTCAAACAAGATGACCAGTCTCTCAGCTCCCTTCTTGCCAACTTTACAAGGACTCTACACAAAGCACCATCCACACCAACAATAAAACTCCATTTACATACAATCATCACAGATGGACGTATTACCTCAAACATTAGTTCTCCATAGGCACTAAGATTCTTTTCAGCCTACAAAATAAAACAAATACAAAATTAATAGCACACCATCACAATATGGATACAATGTACATGTATGGATGCATCATGCTGCATGATCACGTAATTGCATATTGGCCTAGAGATCTGGTTTGTAAATTGGTTAAATGCCTAGTGAAAATTATTCTCAGCTCCAATGCCCATCAGTTCTAGTAGCTCCAGTGTTTCCCCCAAAGAGGGGTAGGGGGGCGCTCCCCCCTCCTTTCAATTTTCTCCTTCCCATATAAATACATATAAAACTACTATTTTTCAGAGGATTTTAAGCAATTCTACCCACTTCCCCCCCTCTTACTTTTGTCCTGGGGGAAACACTGAGCTCGATCAGTAGTAAGAGGATTTGATAAAAATTTGAAAGGCCTACGTATGGTTTAAATTCCAGCTAGATCTCAAGATTATCAACACCCCTGCATTAAATGTTATTTCATCATCCTATCAATGATCACATTTTGACCATGACACACTTCAATGTATGTACCTCCTTCCCACTCCATCCTGAGAGGTAGCTCTGGATGTCCTGGACCCTGAGGGCATTCTCCTTCTGTTTCTTCACCTGGTTGATGTGGTCGGCAATCTCAGCCATGGCTCTGTGGGCGTGGCATAAGGTGGGGTAGCCATAGAGATTGGGATTGAAGTGTTTCACCAGATTCTGCAAGATGGTAGGTCAACAAGAAAATAATATTCAAATCTCATTGATAGAGAATGTTGTCTTAAGACACTTTGAATTCCTATGACACATTTTGTGTAACATGCATAATCATTAATACATAAATGATGGGGGTCAGGTTAAAGAAGGGGGTGGCCGATAACGTTGCTGTCGTACGTACTAACTGTCTGGGATAATATCAGGAAATGAATTCGTTCCTAACAATTACATTTGCAAAGGAGGAGCCTCAAAATGAGGCTACCATTTATCAGTAAAAGTGGTGATAGGAACAAGGCTAGTCTAAAGTTCATCTGGTTTGAGAATGCTGCCAGAAGTGAAATAATGAGATTCGTACAATACTTTTCTTATGGGACAAAATAGTTAACTTTTTACTGGTAAAGTGTAGGAAACTGGAAAAGCAATCAAACGAACAGGGAGAACAAGTGCTTTCTAATAGTGCTTGAAATTTTGAAATGAGTTGGATATTTATAAAGTTATTCAATTTTTTTTCTAGAGGAATTCTCAAACCAGATGGACTTTAGTCAAATCAGTGTTACTCACGTGTAGCATGAGATGATACTTCATTATCCTCTGAACTGGTTTGATGAGCTGAGAGGTGAGATCAAGAGGCTGGCCCAACCTCCTCTGGCAGCCAAGGATGAGCTCTCTCATTTCCTTACTGTTCTTTAACTGATTCTGAAGACACTCCAAAGCACTGTCGTAGTTGGTACAGTACTCTGTGTACAGCCTGAACCGGTCCTCCTAAAGGAAAGAAGAGAATTCATAATTACATAATCACCTCATTTACATGTAAGGTAGGCGGGGAGCCTGGGAGCCTGGGAGCCTGGGAATGAGGCTAGAGTTATAACCCAAGCAAATAATATCTTCCAGCACACAATGTACTCAGGCATAGATAGAAAATGCAACCAAAGGACTGGGTCAAGCAAATACTCAAAGGTTAAAGACACGTAAAATGATAACAATGAACTATCTATAAGAGGAATGTATTTTCCTCTTTGGCAGAGCAAACTACAACTATCATTATAAACATAGCAGTTTATGTACATAGCACATAAATATTCACACTCAACTGGTGTACAGTGATGAGAATCATTGGTGTAGCTACATATGGGCCTTACTGTTTGTAGGAAGACTTGACCAAATTCATGAGGATCACATTCATGGCTCTGAAGCTTCTTCAACAACATCCTGTTGGCATGGCAACACAACACAAACAGAGACAGTGGGATAAGAAATAATGAGTAGCACAGTACGTAATTCATGAATATAGTAAAAGGATGGTGTGATCAGTATGATATGCTAGAATGTACTGTACATTACCACACCCAATGGCTTTCGATCAGACATAGGTATATATTATTGCGGTCAGAGGTCTTTCTCTTCAACAATATAACCATCCATGTGTACTTGTATTCATTCAAATCTATATGTAACATTCTAAAGTACTGTGGCGAGGATCATATATAAGTTACCACATAGAATACAATGTTTATTCGTGAATCACACAGACGTCTTAGACCTGGCAAGCCACACATTATGAAACAATCACACATTGCCACTCCTACATACAATATTGTTACTGTTTCTCAACCACACATTCAGCCAAACCTAAACTTTGTGAAGAGGTTTACTTATGATGGACTCACTGATGAAGCTCACAAAGATCTTCTATGTTTCCAAAGATGATGCCTACCACTCTGCTGCCTTCATTGGTGGAGTGAAGATGGTTGGATATAGGAACACGGTAGCCCTTTGTGTGTTTGTGTGTGTGTGTGTTTGTGTGTGTGTGTGTGTGTTTATATGTGTGTCTGTGTGTGTGTGCGTGTGTGTGTGTGTAACACACACACATACATTTCACAGTTAGAACATATAGTATTATTGCAACATTTCAAACTATTTTTGGTTGTCTTTAGTACAAAATCAATATCTAGACACAATAGATAGATCTAGATGTGTCTCATATATCTATTGATAAAAGGAATCAACTGGAGACATCAAAACAGCTACACCTCCACGACTACTATAAGTCAAATTATAGGCAACATTTCATCATAATTCAAACATTATTTTACAAGCATTATTGTATAGCACAAGCTACATTGCTCAGTAGCTATACACACAGTGACACCCACATTGGATGTCGTGTACAATGTGGGTGTGTGTTTGTATGAGAACACAGTGCTACAAGTAGCAATAATTGTTGAGATTTGTGCACCCAGTTTACAACCAGCAGCCAGTGTGGCGAGAAGCACAGGGCAGTATAGCATTTAGTCTATCCACTTTTTTCTACTGTAAATCAGGGGTAGAAAAGGGGTCTATAGCTTGATGTATGTTAACAATATTATGCACTTCAAGCTAAAGGCCATCTGGTTTCAGAATGCTTCTAGAAAAAAAATGAATAACTTTCTAAATATCCTACCAATTTCAAACTTTCGAACACCATTGGAAAAAGCTCGTTCTCCCAGTTCTTTTGACCGTTTTCCCAACTTCCTACAGTTAGTTATTTTATCCCGTAAGAAAAGTATTGCATGAATCTCATTATTTCACTTCCAGCGGCATTCTCAAGCCAGATGGACTTTAGTCTTTAGTATTGACTACAAAAATAATTTAGGCCACTAGAGGTGACAATGAGGTCAGGGTGCACCATAAAGTACAATGGGCTATGGCAGCAGATACAGTACATGTACATGATACACTTTAACTACCACATGTAGAGATACCATTACAATTACATTGTATCAACATGTACAGCTGGTAGGGCTGTGAGTGGCATCTGTGTATAGAGAAAAATTCAAGTAATGTTTGAATCACTAATTGTGTATGCACATATGTACCACTTCAATAATGACATTAGGTATATAAATAATGCATGAAATGTAGGATAAGTACAGTTATTACTGTAGGGGAGTATATGATTGCATCATAAATATGAGGATATAATATTATGGTTAATGGTGTGTGAGCTAAAGATATGCACTAAACACACACACACACACACACACACACACACACCTCTTTAGAAATGAAATACACCGACTTTGATCATACACATAAACACTATGAATTTATGTTCACATATGCACTATCCCACCCTACCATGTATATCAACCACAATAACATAGACACACCACATTCCCACAAAACCACCTTCATCTTTAGAGGACAATATAGCTTAAGGGTCAAGGACTATACAATTTCAGAATAGCTTTGATGCGATAAACCATGCCCAAGTTAGCCGGTAGTTAGGGAAGTAACATGGATTATGCAAGGACACAATATGTAGCTAGTAATGTAGGGAATCTTTAGGAGTTGATACAATTGCAGTTATAGCTATGCACACAAAAAGGAAGCAATAGATCAAACTGGAGAGTGAGTAAACACTTTGGCATCCAGGTCCATGTAAGTGTATAGATGCCATTTTATTGCAAAGGATGAATACTAGTTTTCTCAAGACATTGACATCTTATGCCTCATTATGCTAAGGATCATGATGACACCATTTATCCTATTAACAAACAGCAGCTTCCTATTATGAACTTGTGGACTGCAAGATGAGAAGAGTTCAGAGTACAGAATTTAAGAACAAAAACACTAATAATCTAAGTATAAACTTGATTCAGCATTAGATTGAAGTGTGTGTATATATGCATGCAGCATATCAAACAGTGACGCACTAGAAACCCATGATCTACCTGTGCATACTTCAGGTAATTCTAGCACGTTTACATAGAAGTGCTCAAAAGTGCTCTACCTAGTGAGGCTTGGCTACCACCTTCACTTTGAAGATCAATAGAGGTCCTTAGCTGTTACTTAGGAACATAACCTAATGTCAGTACACGATGCAAGTTGATAATGCAATTCTCACAGAGGCTCTACATACCTTCATGACTTACATACACAGACTTGAATTCTATAATG
This sequence comes from Tethya wilhelma, assembly GCA_964030475.1. NCBI lineage: Eukaryota > Metazoa > Porifera > Demospongiae > Tethyida > Tethyidae > Tethya > Tethya wilhelma. Next base: position 135,746 of record CAXIPT010000038.1, read on the forward strand.
CTTTTGAAACTAGACTAAGGTAAATTTCCTTTCAGCTTATATAATACAAAAATAAACTGTATGCAATAGCTTTTAGCTATTAGCTCTAAAACTTCCATCTATAGTTTTCCATGTTGATCAGACAGCACTTTTGTCACACAAGCACTACCCAATCATGTTTTTGTGTCCTGTCACGTGCTTCAGTGTGTATGACTCTATTTATTTTGCTGTTAGTTGTATTTTTGCTCAGTATTTAGTCATCCTCATGAGTTCTTGCAGGCTTTCCAGCAAGAGCAATTCACCATTAGCTTCAAAATTCTCAGTTAATAGTTTGTTGTTTTTTTTAAGATTTGCACACATTTTTTCCCCCCGTTTACTGTACGTATCTAAGACTGGTTTTCAAATTATCTCAAGGTGAGCTGCCTTCACAAGTACCTGAATTATGCTCTCCAATGACTCAATATAATCCTGCTCAGTGTGAAGGATCTCATCCACTACAAAGGCACACTTCAGAGACCAAACATCCAATAGCTCCGGTCTTATACCAGATGGATAGTTACCACCTGCAGGTGTGTGTGTGTGTGTGTGTGTGCGTGTGTAGCGGACTAATGTACACAAGTGTAACAATATTCATGTCTACATTAAAATCAGCTGCACCTACAAAGAGGCATTGTCATAGAGGAATTTTCAATTTCAATGTATACATTATCACACACACACACACACACACACACACACACACACACACACACACACATACACACACACACACACACACACACACACACCCACACACACACACACACACACACACACACACACACACACACACACATACACACACACACACACAAACACACACACACACACACACAGATTCTCACAAGCTAAAAGGTAGGGAACACACTCTACGACACTTGTACTATGTATGTGTACACTTGGAGTAAGTGGCTAGTTCTGTGAAACAAGAACACCATGAATGAGTGTGGATGTAAACCTATACACACTAGACATTGTGCTAATGGCAGTGCAAAGCAAAAACAACTAGAGCACACCAGACTTGCAAAGAGGAAAAACAGGAGAAGGCCTGTGAATGAGGCTAAATGTCAACATGTCTAGCACAATACTAAATAGGTATCTCAAGTAACAGAATAATGTTCTCTTACCACACGCTGGTGACCTAGCATCATGAGTTGGAAGAGAAAAATAAGACTAAAAGTATTCCATAGAGAAAGTTACACCGTATAAACATGAACTTGTACTTGTATATGTGTATACACGGTGGGAATACTGCTGTAAAGGTGCTGCACAAGCATGCTTACCGTCAATGGAAACCACTGGGACACTGTAGGGCCGTGCCTTCTTCAAAGAATTGGAAGAGCCTCTCTGTTCTACAAGCATAGACATCTTGGATTGAAGCCGATGTCAACAAAGAGCAAGAGTGAATCCTGTCAGAGGAAGACAAGAGAAATAGGTGAATTAATCAGAATCCATAGAATCCATAGAACAACTTCCTTCTTAATTCAGTTCACATGATACACATATTACATTCACCACATGTGCTTTACGTACTACATGAACACAAGTATCATATCAACTGCTGTATGCTGTGAATGGTTTTGGATACATTTGTGATTGCCAGTTGAGTTAATACGTTATTATAACAAGAATGAGAAAGACTAATTCATTGTAAACTATTAATTTTTGAGAAACACAATAAACTCCTATTAAAGTTGAAAAGACAAACAAATTTTAATATGCTACTCAACTTGATCCAGCTACCTATTGAAACACAAACTAACTGTTTACTAATAATATCAACTATCAAAGCAATTCAAAAACAATTAGACTGATAGTCTTTTTAGGATTATTTACTCTCTGCTCAAAACAAAGCTAGTTAGATAAACTTCTCCTTGGTCAAATCTGCTATTTATTTTGGTCTTGATCTTACAAAATTTGATACAGACTACTCTACGAACCTAACTTACCTTCCTCGTAGATAAATACACACACTGCAGTGCTTTCTGAACTCGAGTTTCTGCCGCAGTTTGCTTCCAAGCAACTCAGGGACATTCAGAGCGATGACCCCGCCCTCTAGATTTGTCTAGGTCAAAGTGCATGCTCCACGTGCTCTGTTAAGTTTGACCTTTGAACTGGATCTCAAGCTCAGCTGCTGGACCCCTCTTTTATCTATGTAGCGCTGGACCAGTGGAGTTCCCACAGACTGAAGACATATCACCATCCTCACGCTCAGAGTCACAGGCTGGAACAAGTGAGTAGGAATCTAGCTAGCCAACAGAGTAATCTTTGTAAAATTTATGATAGGGCCTAACAATTTAATAGTTGCTAGCTAATTTCGCATGCAATTGAATTTGAATGCATAATCTTGTAAACCTGGTTTAAAAGTATATATGAGTTTGCACCACTGATATAAAATTTGTTGCCACTATCACTGGAAATCACCTCCATGTTTAATAGCTAGCTAACATTAAAGCATAGGTGTAGCATTTTGTGTCAGTTCTTTGTTGAAGGCTCTACCAAAATTTTAATATGTTGTAGGCCAACTTATCAACTATATAGAGAGTGATATGGCAAGACAGGTAGCTCAGTGCTGTTTACTTTCATATGAAAAAATAATAAAGCATGAAAACCAAAGCAACACAATTTCTAAACTGAGGAGATGGTGTTGGTGAGAAACAACAACTGATGTGTTTGTATTCAGGCTTAGCCCGTTTATAGAATCCTTCTTTGTACCCTCTAGCTATATGCTTGAAAGAAATAGCTATTTTTTCGAACTTCTTGTCTTCTTGAACTGATGGCTTTTCTCTCTTGTGCAGCAATCATTATTATTTGGTTGGAACACTCTAGCTCTGCTACCTTAGTGAGATTCTTATCTTTTCAAATCTCTCTCTTTCTCTCTCTCTAGACCAATCACCATGATGTGCCTCCTCTCAACGTGACCCACTATCGTTTCCTTGGCTGGCTCAGTTGATCACAGTGTTCCCAAGTTTGCTACCTCCCTCATTGTGTTTGTCCGTAGTGTCAGGAGCAAGTACAACAAAGTCAGGTCCTCCCATGTTGGTCCACTGCAGTGCTGGCGTGGGGAGGACTGGCACCTTCATACTGGTGGACTCCATGCTGGTAGTGTGCTATAGGCATGGGTTCAAATCCTGGTTAGATCTTAAGATTATTTTTTGGGGAGGGGGGGGGGGGTTTCCCACCAGTAGATCTGCTGAATCAACACCTTGTCCATCAGTTAGTATAGGATATTGAAAACTACAATGAAAGGCCCTCTACTACTGGAGTAACTTGTTGACTGTTTACCATTCCATATTGTGCTATTGTTGATGTAAGGTTGTACACACAGGAAACACATACAGTACATAGCAGCCCAGGCTCCTCTCGAGAACATAATCAATGACTTCTGGAGGATGGTCTGGGAGTTCAAGATCAAGGCCCTCATGAAAGTGTAAGTTAAATCATTGTGATGTAATTGGAGTTTCTGTTGTATAGATATCATTATGATATCATTGTAGGAGACTAGTTGCATGTACTGGCCCACTACAAAGGATGTCCCTATGAATTATGGCAAATTGATTGTTGGGGACCTAGTCACACACAAGTCTAAAATCAGAGATGACAAGATGCATGCCGTGGCGGATCTAGGATTTTTGAAAGGTTTTTTCTAACAATACTGTGTACGGAGCGCGCTAAAAATTTTGGGGTAGCTACGCCCACTTTTGCAAAAACACGCCCATTTATGTGTTACAGCCCCACCCATTTTCCACTTGCATGAACTTTATTTGCACTTTACCACGAGCGTCTCGCGCTAGGGAACTGACTGACAAGCTTTTTTGTGCAAGTATCTAGCTCATATTTCTTGTCCTAAATTCTCTATCAAGGCTCTCAAAGTAAGTATTTTCTACTTATAAGAGTCCATAAGTCAGGTTTCTATTGTTTCTTGTAAAAAAATTGTAAGCTGGCCTGGCCAAAAGGGGGTTTCCATGGAAACTACGGAAACCCCTCTGGATCCGCCACTGAGATGAATGTTTTGATTCATTTTTCACTGTTCTTATGATAGCTTATATTGATATTGTAGTGTTTATCTCTCTCTCTCTCTCTCTCTCTCTCTCTCTCTCTTGCAGTCCCTGCACAGCAGCAATCTAGGAGGTGCTCCCAATAAGCCACTACTCCCAATGGCCTGAGCAGGCAGACCCAATGATGTCACACTACTGCTGAAGATGATAGAATCATTAAACATAGTCCAGAGGAACACAGGCAACAAAATCAATCACAGTCATGTGCTAGTAAGTCTTCCAATTACACTTGTTAGCATTGTTACCATGCACTTCCTTTCTGAAGTAGGTCAGAGGGGAGCATGGGTCTAAGCCACAGAAGTATTGGGTTTCTGTTCAAAACATGTAGTAACCAATTCCTTTCTGAAATGATATCAAAATACCAGCAATGTACATTTGAACAGAGACAGCAATGCTTTGATTGCTAGCTCTCCCACCCTCTATAATCCTTTGTTGTTCTTGTGAAATAATTATTTAACTAGCAAATGCCTACGACATTTTGGGGGCGAGCGTGAGTGTGTGAGTATCAGTGCTTGCATGCGTGAATATTCAGGTTGAACATTTGTTTCTGATCGTATGATAGTAAACGTTGACAATGCTTTGTCTTCAGCAGCTGTGTGGTTAGCTGCATGGTGATTGTGCTAGTCACTGTCTCTTGGCAATATCTTGGTGTTCTCTCTTCTTGCTTTTTTTCACTTTGCTGTTGAGCATGCCTTTTCTTGTCTGATTTGCCTCATTGATGCTACCTACAGTACTGCTCTGCTTTATCTCTGCCTAGTGTTTATTGCCATACAAATATCTATGAGCATGTGTGAGTATTCACGTATCACGCAAGTCAATAATCTGTTTCTTCTTTGTCTTTCTAACCTTTTTGCCTAGATCTCGCAGTTTTTTCATTTCAGTTCACAAAGCTGTGCTGCTCTATGCTGCGTACACGCGCTAGCTACAGTCAGCTAGCTCAAGCGCTCCGTGGATCCCAAGCGCTGAGCTAGCTAGCTCCACCTACAACTACGTGACGTCATACATTGTACAAAAAATTTTACCTAAATTGCAAAATTAGAACAGGAAGCGTTATTTACGGAATGTGCGTACAGACATCACATAGACGGAAGTGCATAGATTCGAATGCCATGTAACGTATATGTGGGGCTCGCTCACGCTCGCCCCAATATTCCTCTCCTGCTGGGCATGGATACAGTTAAAGGTACCAGTCTTACCCATGTCATCCATCACTGGAGAGAGGAAGGAGGGAGATACTAAAATAGAGGGAGTGGTGGACTTCTTCCAGTTCCTCAAATCCTCTAGGATCCATCGCCCCCTGCTGGTCTCTTAACAGGTAGGTCATTTTACGTGATTCCCAACATGTGTGAAGTCATAGGAGTGGGGGTATTTGATGGATGTTAATGATTACTATATATATATATACTTCCATTAGGTAGTGATGGTTGTACTCTTAGGAACTGATGATAGAGTATACAGTTAATGTAACTGATACCATGTGTAGGCAAAAAGGATTTTAATCTTTCCTTTTTGTGACTCTCTCCTTTACATATTTGACTGTGACTAATGACACATACATGTTGACAATAAACCATAGAGTTTTTTTGTTTCTCTCTGTCTTTCAGAACTTTAGTCGATATTGTTATTGTTCTCTCTCCCTCACTTTTCTTCAGAAGCCCAATAATTATCTTCTGCCATGATGACTACCTTGATAGTTTTGACAACTAAGCCAACTACAAGGATCTAGCTCCACCCTCCTCAGTATAGCCCTGCCCACCCACATTTGTTGTCTCGCGCAATCAGTTCAAGTGACTTTTTGTATTTTGTTGTCAATGAAATTGTGTGTGCATTACTAATTGATGTCCATTCATTGAAAATATTAATTTTGTCCCTGTACATAAAACATGCACTATTAGTGTATAGTATTGCTGTATCTTTGTTATTCATAATTAATATAGGAGAAAATTATGTTTTAAATCTCTTGCAATAATTGTTGTGGTGAAAAATATACCATTATACGATAGGATATTTTGCACAGATCTAGAGGGCTGCATAAATGTGTTCTCTTGAGAGCCTTTCAGGAATCAGGATTTGGGTGTATATGTGTGGTTTAGTCTCGCTAGCCAGACTCTCCGCAAGCCTATGGTGTGGTGGGTTGCGTATACTACTTTTGGATTTATAGTACAGCAGTCCTTGCACGAGTAGAGCTTCCTGCCACAATCTTACTCATGCCTACATGAACGCATCGTAATTGTGGGACGTGTGTCAATTGCTGCCCCTCACGTCACGTAAACTTGAAATTTTGCGTCACTTACCGCATCAAGAAAGTTCACTGAACATCACTCTGATAAAATTTGTGTATCTCCAAATAAGACTGAAGTATAGGCACAGAATAAGTTCTGCTAAAAGTACAGTGTTTTACAAGAAGCGTGGTGCTTGTCAGATCGATGTCAATAGCTCGAGGTAAGCGTGTTCAGTAGATCAGTAAACAGTAAATTACTGATCTACTACTAACACTAAACTACCGCATTTCTAGCGGTTTTTGACTAGTAATTTTAGCTATATAGTTTTAGTTACTGGAATACTACTACAGTATGTTATACTGCTAGATGTAAGTTACAAACTAGTAGAGTATGGATGCCCTCAGCAGTTTTGTACCATGCTGCCCAAAAAATCAAAGTCGTCTGGTCCATTTTATCGCTATAGATACACGGTAGAAATTCAACTTGAAGACAATTTAGACACTGTATTCATGTTAAAAAATTACTTTCTTATAACAAATATGGCTCTAAGAACTTTAGCTACTTCTTTTCTGGCTGTTTCTCCGGTGTTGTCTTTACTTCCATGTGCTTGGCCACCATTTTGTTTATATAAAAGGGTTTTTAGTTTAGTTTTAGTTAACTAAAACAACAGTGCCTCACAACTTATATAGATATATACAATGTACACAAAAAAGTTCATAAATTCTCACCAATGTTCATAGAAGTCCACAGATTTTGTAATGTTCATGAGAAGTTCAACCAGAGGATGTTCACAATCTGCGATAATAAATAGTTTTAGCAAAAATGAGCTAGCTTTATTTATAACTAAAACTATAAATCATGAAGAGTCGGTCAAAATAATAACTAAACTAAATTTAGTTAGTTAACTAAACTAAAACCCTTATAGTTAGGCCTTTTTTTACATTTAGTTAACTAAATGTAAACTAACAAAATATTTTCTTGAAGTTTAGCTAGAACTATAACTAATGGTTTTGAGGGTTAACTGGTTTTTCTGCTCTGTGGTGTTCTAAAGGCCCCTCTTTCATGTTGTTATACGATAGATAATATACTCTATAAAACATCTTCATTTACTGCAACTATCGAGGTTTTGTTAGTAAAAACAGTTTAATCAGGCGATTCAGCTAGGGTAAATCAAGTATAGCACCCTGGCCTAATTTATAAGAGAATGGATCAAATAAAGGCTGTGGATACTGCACCTTCTCCATAAACTAAAGCTAAATACATCATTTCACGGTTACCGTAGTCAACGGTGCCGGTTCTTTAATGCAGCACTGGCAAAATAAGGATACTGTATATTATGTAACTGTGCAATACAAAACCAATATGAAAGTAGGAATACTCTATACACAGCAATCAAATAAATTAGTGTATTGTTGTCAGTCTTAATTTGACAATAATTTTGATATATAGAGTGTACATTTACATTTCTGTATTTTTATGAACATATCCCCCATTTTTGGTGGAGAGTCCAGCTAGCGAGATTATGTGTTGTTACAGGTGTTTCCTGGTACGTGGTTCATGAAGGACATGTGTCAATTGACATATCCCGATTTTATGATGTCATTGGTTTCTACTAGTGATGATACATGATTTTAGCCTTTTTTCTCCAAACAAATATTATAACAAGTAGCAAAAATTTCAAAAAAATAAGCAGTGTAGGAATGGGCAGTGCTGTAAAAAGTATGGGAACAAGGCATGTCTCAATTTCGGGCACATGACTACTTCATTTTCATTTTTGATTCCTCAATTATTGTCATAAAGGGTTCCAGAATTATTATCTGTAGATGAAGTTTATCAGCTAAGCAACAGTATCACATACTAATGGTTCAAATTCTTGCAAATCTTATCACTTAGCTAAATAGTGGAATGAAGTATAGCATGTACAGGCAGGATTAGATTATATTGGCCAAGACTTGAACACACACAAAAAATGAAGTAGTCATGTGCCCGAAATTGAGACATGCCTTGTTCCCATACTTTTTACAGCACTGCCCATTCCTACACTGCTTATTTTTTTGAAATTTTTGCTACTTGTTCATTCACTTTTTTCAACGCTACAGTGTGAAGACTGTTAGAGACTGGTTAGTCCCTACAAAAAGCTTGAGTAGCAGCTACATGCATTGTAATGCTCGAGTAACTAATGCGCATGCGCGTTTAATGCCACGTGGAGAGATAATGAATGACCTTTGAACTCTACCTACAGGAAGATTGCTACGTTGAATTTATATGCTAAGTTTCAAAGCTTTCTAGTTTTTGTTTAGGCTTATTTGTGATGAAAACGAGTATCAAGGAACGCAGTTCCCTTGAAAAGGACTTACCTAGTGCTGTCAAAGTTGGCTCCACACTTTCTGGTTCTCTGGAAATCGTGTTCAAGTAAGTCAGTTAGTACGTAGTAAGTAAGTACGTTAGGAGAACAAAAATGGCACTGTTGTGGCTTCCCACTAGCGCTCTCTACGAGTTCCCAAGGAAGTTTCTGTGAGCTTCAGGCCCTTCTTGCAGTTGGTAATCTGTTGGGGAGAGCCTTTGAGCAAGTTTGAGGGCTTAACTTTGTTTTGTTAGATTTTTATGGTGATAAAGATTTTGTATTGGGTCTATGAGACATGTGGCCCATTCCTACTATACGTACTACCGTACGTATGATATACTTCATACATTGATTCCCACTCAGGTTCATTATAGTACACAATGTCATGTAGATACCAGTAGCTATTCAGTAGGTCTACTATAGATTATTATTGAAGCATGTTGACTGCATACATGTTGATTGTATAACTTTGCAACCATCTGACATCTCCTTTGTAGGCTGTATATTGCTTTTTATGGTCTTCAAGAATGACATGTACAGAAGTCAGGTTTCTCCCACTGTTGTTTTTTCTCTCCTACCGTATCATCTTTACAATGTCACAGAGTTAGTCAATACTTGATTAAAAATTTTAAAATTGAACCGATTACACCGTAGATAATACAGACTACGTGACCGGGATTGGAAACTCCCATTCACTGCAATGTAATTTTTACGGACAGCGCGGGTTTCAATTTTTGACAGCTGCCACAAAATTTGCGAGTTCTTTTGACGTGCAAGTCAACAAGAAAAGAGGCAAAGAGAAGCTAGGAGAGGCAATAGTTTTGCTACAGTGGAGGTTCATTGGAACAGGTAAGAATATACTTACTTGGCACTGGAATAACAAAGTGTAAATGCATACTTACGTATGCATTTTGGGTTAAATCATGCCGAGTTTTGTGATGAGTCTATGAACTCTCATTTTTTCTGTATCACGGTGAAAGTCACTGAGACTATAGCTATAGCTAGCTAGCACTGAGTTGAGCAGAATCTGTTGCTCTCTACCTTTGTTTTTTTATCTGCAGATGGACACTCAGTTCTGCAAACACTAAGTACAAGTAAAACAGTCAAATTTCAAGCACTAAACCTATTTAATTGTGACAACCTTTGCCTAGAGATGACTTTGCAAAAATTTTTCTAAGTCCCAAAAGGGTGCGTCAGATAAAAATTAGCGACCGGGATTGGAAATGCCCATTCACTCCAATGTAATTTTCGCGGACAGCGCGGGTTTCAATTTTTGACAGCTGCCACAAAATTCGCGAGTTCTTTTGGAGTTCTTTTGACGTGCAAGTCAGCAAGAAAAAAGGCGATGAGAAGCTGGAGAGGCAATAGTTTTGTTACAGTGGAGGTTCATTGGAACAGGTAAGAATATATTTACTTGGCACTGGAATAACGAAGTGCAAATACATACTTACGTATGCATTTTGGGCTAAATCATGCCGAGTTTTGTGATGAGTCTATGAACTCTCATTTTTTCTGTACCTCTAACTCTAAAAGTAAGCCAACAATAGTAGTCATTGTTATCATACTAACTAGTACTTTTGGTGCATGGGCTAATCTTGTGTGGCATAACACAAAGGGCTATGTCAAAATTTTGTCAATTGGTAGGTATAGTAGAGCTCCATGTTTATGCTTTTTCTGTACCCCTCAGAAGTCTGAACTGTACTGTTCTCTGGCTATAGCTAATAATTATTGACATTTTAAGGTGCATTAGTCTATGTTTCATGGAACAGGCACAATTTTTATTCATGGGAATGTATAGTTTTCAGCTGAATGGTGTGTTCATACAAACCATGAGTACTTAAATGACAAGTGATGTAATTATTACCTAGCCGCAAGATTGGGTATTTGAAATTCTGCAGTACTCTTAAACAGCATCATTACATTCTAATTTGATAGGATGGGACGTAAACTTCGCCTATAGCCATATTTCATAAGAAAAAGTACTACAACCAGGATTAATCACAGCAAGACAAGATTGAAGTTCAGTTCTGACTCAATTAATGCAATAGGTGCCGGACTGTTCAGATGGCAGATGCACCGCACTCCTGATGTTCCGTGTTCAGATCCCTGGCAGCAGCCATCATAAACTTGTCGATTATGGAACATCTCTTTATCAGCATATCAATATTTATGTGTGTGCATGTGTGTGTGTNTGTGTGTGTGTGTGTGTGTGTGTGTGTGTGTGTGTGTGTGTGTGTGTGTGTGTGTGTGTGTGTGTGTGTGTGTGTGTGTGTGTGTGTGTGTGTGTTTGGTATACTACAATCCACAATACTCACCTTCAACACAATGTTATATTGAAGGACATGCCACTGGCCCACTATTCATATTCTCACATGTTACAGGACAGGCAGTACCACACTCTTTACTCCTTCCCTTCAGGGCACTCTGGCTCTTCACTAGTAGTGGGAGGAACAGGACACTTCTCAGGAGTGACACAGTCATCAGCATACAACACCTTGCCTTTAGGACAGAAACAACCTAAACAGATTGAAGGGAAATTACTTACTATAAACCATGCATTTAGTGTTCTTATTGTGTTTGTTTGTTTGTTCTTGTTTTCACTGATTTGTTAATCATGTTGCACATTGTATGCACATGCCCAACCAATTAGATTACATGCCATTCATAAGCAACAATCCTATACCTTGAACACATCAGGTGGGTACTGCTCATCAGTGCTACCATCTGCAGGACATGCAGTCTTCAGGATATCTACACATGAACCATCAAGTTCTATGGTTCCTTCAGGATAGAAACAACCTGCACTAGAAGCAATCATTTTTCATTGTGCATTTTGTGTGTGTGTGTGTGTGTGTGTGTGTGAACCTGCGTGCATTTAGGTCTGATTATGCATGCACTCTTGGTCTATAATCAATACAATCCTTTTAGCCATACATAGCTATTATTCATAAGCTTTGGGAAACTGAACAATTGCTGTCAGTCCCAAAGGGTATAATTATATTAATACTAAAAAAATAAGTATGTCAATTTAACTTACCAGCATAGTTTTATGTGTCTGCATGCATATATGCATGTGTGTGTCATATGGAGTAGGACTAATTATAATACATACCTTCATCATGACCAAAAACGATTCTTCAAGCTATTAGCACAAAGTGCACCACCATGCATATGTACCATTATCTTAGAAACAATGATGTAAGTATTACAGGACCACTGCCTCATTGTCTGGCAAACCCCAGTGACCCAGAGTATACCCCACTGTTAGATACAGTGGACCACACTATGAAAGAAAATTGAACATATTGAATTAAGAGGCTAGCTGATTCTAGTTAGTTTAATGCTTGTGTGCATACATGCAAGACCATTGCAAGTGTGTATATTTTTTATAGATTATTGAATGAGGATTTCTGTGCATATAGGATATCTTAGAATGTAGATATATCAAGTTGGTAAAAATTATAATGGCATGTATATATTCATAGTGTACGTAACAGCTACATACAATCCTCCATCCACATGGTAAACATGGCAAATTCTCTCTCACCTAGTAATTGACAAAAACATAACCTTCCTGTGTGCTGCTATTAGTGATTCATTGCACTCATTCAGTCTGATGATCTTTTACCACTTTCGTCATTTTTAGCACACAGTGGATAGAAGATATGTGTGGTAAAGATTGTCACTGCAATAATAAAATCAATTATGAGCAATAATGGTATGCTGAAGGGTCGGGACAAGGCTAGCAAAAACATTGATGATCTATTGCAACGGCAAAAAAATCATCAACATGTGAATGAAAGTACGTACGGCAAAAGTTCATATGAACTCTTGACCTATGGTGCATAAGCCTCAACGCACTCAACTAGCATGCACACTAAACAAACAATAAAACATACAATTGTCCAAAAGACCATTAGTACTTATGCAACAAGGCCCAGCTATCATTATGCAGATTAGGTTATGGTGTTCAGCCGAGCACAATTATGAACTCAAGAATGTATTGAGCAGCTATTGATTCTATTGATTGAATGTTAAAACTTGATTAACAGCCACACTGATGCTTATACTGCATCAGACCAATGCTGATCTGATATTCCATGCCGGGCAGTGCGGGTAGCTACTAAGCCTGTATGAATTTTCACTTATACGAAACAGCATATCACTAAGCTAAATGCATGCTCTACAATTGAAAGTATTATCTCACCTGGTAATCAATCAGTTACTTAATTATGTATAAAGCATGCAGCAAAGCCAATTCATACTGAGCACATCATGCCCAGGCCAAGTTCTATCACATCAGTGTATTTCTAGATAATGCACACTATATACCTGTGCCATGTGAAATTGGTCACCCGGGTGACTATTATGATAGCCACAGCTGATATATGAGAACTGCCAGAATGATGAGGACCAGTTTAGTCCCCAGCCTGAAAAACTCCAGGTACTCATTAACAGCTGAGTTGACTGGTGGGAATGTGTTAGATGGACACACCGTGGCATAACCATTAAGGGAAAATGGCAACACCTCAAATTACCCATGGTGGGACTCGAACTCCTAACATGAGGTTTGAAGTCCAGAGCGCTAGGCACTGCACTACCATGGACACACCCACACACATATTATAATCCTCTACACGTGCTATGCATGTGCTGAGGCTTAATACTATGGAGTGATTATTACACACAAAATACCGTATAGAGGGAAATTTTCGCAGGGTTCAAATTTTCGCAATTTTCACGGTGACGATCTGACCGCGAAAAAAAGAACCGTGAAAATTTGAATAACGTGACTCGAATAGTGCTTGCGTATACGTACGTGCGCCATTGCTGGATGTAGAATCCACGAAAATTTGAACCGCGAATAAACGAACTAGCGTTCCTACATGCTTTATCGCGAAAATTTGGACCTGCGAAAATTTCCCGCTATACGGTATGTGTTTACGGTAGATCGGGAAATTTTCGTTGGTAAAATAATTTCGTCTGTTAAATTTTCGCGTAGTTAATTTTCGTCGTTGCAGATGAACGAACAATAAACAATTTTCTCAGCTAGATTAACATCAAGCTGTTAAATAGTAATTAAGACCAAACTTTAAAGACAAACAAAAATGTATACTTCACTGCCACGGTGTGTATACGTACTAGTTGTAAGAAATGTAGAAATTTGTAAGAAATGGAGAGATATGGATTTCCCAATCAACTTTAGTTTGCCATCAAAAACAACCCTTATAGTGTTCTAGCGTATAATATTATAATATCAACCCCATCACATCATTATGCATGAAAACTATAACTAGAATTATATGTTTACGTATCAATTGACTGACACAAAACCTTACCTCCCATCCTTTGTAGGAAGGCACAACATCATCCATTCTCTGCCAGAAAAACTTGTCCAATAAAACTATAGCAAGCACACATGTAAACAAGGAGTGTCTTTGTATTCAATTCGTGAAGACATATTCAATCCATACTCATGCGCATATAATTTATATGATCCAGTGTAACAATTTATTATAGAAATTGTCATCATGCATGATCGCCTACTATACATCGTTGTACATTGGCAATTATACCCTTTGAAGCACTAAATTTGATCTTTTCAATAATGTATAGCTATGCATTTATCACCTGAAGTGGGGCAGCAGCCCTTCTATTTTGAGCATAGCATCTCTGACACTGTTTCATCAGCATCTTGATATCCTAGAATTGAATTTAATATGTGCCATAAATACCCCGGCCCATNGTTTTAAAATGCCTAGATTTTGTTTGTTAAATAGCTTTTAGGCACCAAACGAGTATAAAAGGACGTAGTTCGGATGAAGTCAAGTTGCACTGTACAGTTAAAGCTGGCTGAATGCCTTTTGTTTGTCTGGAAATCGCGTTCAAGTTTGTCAGTTAGGAAGGAAGAAAAGAAAACAAAATTGCACTGTTCTGGCTTCCCGCCAGCGCTCTCTCCAGAGTGCTCTAGAAAGTTTCTGTGAGTTTTGTTGATGTATGCAGTTAGAAAACTATCCAAGGGAGGCTTTGATGTCTGAAGGCTTAGCTGTCATTCTATGAAAGTTTATGAGCATAAACATTTTGTATCATACGTACGGTAGTACGTATAGTAGGAATGGGCCGACTGTCCCACTGTAGACACAATACAAAATGTTGGCCACTATAAAAGTCTAGTCAAACGAAATTAAACCTTCAAAGTTAGTCAGAGGCTCTCACTGACAGATTACCAACTGCATGCAAGGTCTAAAACTCACAAAAAGTTTCCTCAGCACTCGTAGAGAGCGCTAGTGGGAAGCCACAATAGTGCCATTTTTGTTCTCTAACGTACGTACTTCCTTCCTAACTGACTTACTTGAAAAGAATTTCCAGAGAACCAGAATGTGTTGAACCAACTTTGACAGCACAAAGTAAGTCTTGTTCATGGGTACTACATTCCTAGATACTCGTTTTCATCACAAATAGGCCTAAACAAAAACTAGAAAGCTTTGAAACTTAGTGTATAAATTCATGTACTTCAATTCAGCCATCTTTGCAGTTAGAGTTCAAAGGTCATTATCTATCCTCGTGGCATTATGCGCATGCGCATTAGCCTCCTTCAGTTAATGTAGTGCATGTAGCTGCTATACTCAGGCTTTTTGTAGGGACTAACCAGTCTCTAACAGTTTCCACACTATAGTGTTGAAAAAAGTGAATGAACAAGTAGTAAAAATTTCAAAAAATAAGTAGTGTAGGAATGGGCAGTGCGTTAAAAAGTATTGGAACAAGGCATGCCTCATTTTCGGCACATGACTACTTCATTTTTTATACCCAGCTCTTGGCTGGCAGTCCAGTTTATTATAATAAGTTACCTATTTGTTATAATGAGTTTGCTCAACTGCTTAGCCTGCTGATTACAAAGTAGGAATTTGAACCAGTGCAATAGCTAAGGCACTGAAAAAATTATTATTGTACAGATCATTGCATGCATTTTAATTTTATGACACCAAGGAAAGATCCATATTAGGGATCAAAAATAAATCAAAAATGAAGTAGTCATGTGCCGAAAATGAGGCATGCCTTGTTCCAATACTTTTTAACGCACTGCCCATTCCTACACTACTTATTTTTTGAAATTTTTACTACTTGTTGTGACTATGGGACAGTCGACCCATACGTACTATCGTACGTATGATAAATCTAAGTCAATGATAATCGTGGTTATTTGTGACAATCAAGATTAATTTTAAAACAATTTTATTAACTTAATTGCTTACTGTGTACAGTAGAGTCTCCCCTTTTTTGCATGCATATAGTTCCCATTCAGCTGACATTCCGAGGTGTCTCCTACCCCAACAACAGTGTACTACCACTGAATGATGTTGGAGACTCCTCCACTGGCAGTGCTCTCTCCTGTGCTACTGAATTAAGTCGATGTTGTACAGTCACAGATCGATGGTTCTATCCAGATGGAACACGTATACCTGATAATACTGATTTCACCACATCTAGTCCACAAAATGGTACTGTATGGTTGAATCGTTTGAGCAACACTCAGTCTCCAACTGGATCATTCTGCTGTACACTACCTGATAACAGTCTTGAGATACACAGAGTCTGTGTCAGTCTAGGTAAGGATTCCATTGATAGTGATATTTACTTTAATCACACAATCTCTCTCTTGTCTCAGTGACAGTCAGTGTCTCCCTCACCCCCTCTTTGGCCAGTCCTGCTGTTGGTGATCAACACACACTGACCTGTACAGTGAGTGTCAATGGAGCTAACCTAGTTAACCCCACCATGACCTACCAGTGGTTTAAGGACAACACTGTGATCTCAGGTCAAACTCAATCAACTCTCTCCTTCTCTTCTCTCAGTCTCTCTGATGCTGGACTGTACAGATGTGATGTCACTGTTAGTTCTGATAGTCTAAGTCAAGATATGATGAATGGGAGTAACACTCAAGATCTGACTCTTATGAGTAAGCTGTTCTCATCAAACTCTACAATCAACATTATTCTGCCAACACTCTAACCTTTAGTCCCCCCTCCCACTTCTGTGACTGTAACCCCTTCTACCAGTGGAACCATCTTCACTGGCTCCTCTCTCACTCTGACTTGTACTGTTGTACTCAGTTCAGCAATGGACACTATAACAGTGAACACAGTGTGGAGTGGACCAAATGGAGCATCATTCACTACCACCTCTGTTGCTACAAGGGATGGTACTACACTGATGTACACCAGTACAGCCACCTTCAACTCACTAGCAACAAGTGACTCTGTTGTCTACACCTGTACAGCTACTGTCAGTTCATCATCTCAGTACCTCGCTGACAGTAATCTAAGATTAGGAACATATAGCCTCACTGTTGGTATGATGAATGTTATGCCTTATAATAGACATGCATGATTTTATTGACTCTCTTCTTTATCAATCCATATTAGTCGCCCCTCTCTCCTCTCCTACCGTTCTGACTACCACCTCAAACTCCACATCCATCAATATCACTTGGAGCCAACCACAGGGAGAGGTTGTAGACAGTTATGAGATAACATACTCCTATCAGGGACCATGTCCTGATGCAGTAAGCTCCATTACTACCACCATTGATGGTAGTGTGAGAGAACACACAATGACTGGTTTGGAAGAGTTTAGTAACTACCTGGTCACTGTCACAGCTGTGAATGGAACAGGAAGGAGTGATAGTGCTGGTGTGAAAGTAGATACAGAAAGTGCAGGTATTATGCAAAACATCTAGCTACACGACAGTACACGTACTAGCTACATTTAGCTCAACAGCTATAAATACATGCACCTTTCCAATTTCACACACTTTCTGTGCATCATGGTGTCTGTTGTTGTACCGCATGTTTGCATTCTGCTTTATGTGACCATATAGATACACATCTATGTTATTTTAGCTCCATCTGGTCCACCCCTATCACTCTCACTGCTGTCAGCATCCGTATTGAACATCACTATCCAATGGGAACCCATTAGGTGTCTGGATACAAATGGTGACATTGATATTTATCGAGTGAGATATGGACTGGCCTCTAGCAGTGAAAGGAAGACAGCTTCCATAGCTATCACCATGACGATGCACATTCTCGATGGCTTCTTCCAGCCAAGGATGAGTTACACCTTTGAAGTGAATGCCATCAACATAGGAAGATTCTTTATTAGTCCAGCTGCCTCTATTACTGTGGAAATACCAACACCTGAAGGTATTATTATGTATGCGTGTATGAAATTAATCAACTTGACAGTTTATGACTTTTTTGTTTTTGTTTTTTTCCTATAAAATTTTATGCACTAATACAAGGGACAAACAATAGCAACAGTGCTGATCATGTGAATGCTCTATAGCTATAATATATAAAGTAATTACTATACATAAAACAACGTACAAGACTAATACAGAGTATAACATAACAGATCGAGCTCGCAAGGTTACTTAAGGAATTCCAGTGTGCAATTGTGTGTGGGTAGAAAGAGTACTCGTATGCATCAGTATAAGCAAAGGGAACTTCAAATTGGGTGTCACTAGTTGAACATTCTTGGTCCTTGGTAATTCCTGGGAGTCAATACTGACTCAGTATCAGGAAGATAACACAACCCATGAATAATCTTAAACAGCAAACCAAGTTTGAGATCAATTCTCCTCTCTTGAAGAGTTTGTAATTCAAACAAATCAATTAAGTCTTGATAGCTCGCATCCCATCTATATATGAAGCACTCTTCAAAGCTAACTTCTGCATGAGCTTTTTCTAGTTTTGTTTTATCTTTCACTAGATAAGGACCCCAGATTTGAAAAGCATACTCCAAGTGGGGTCGCACCAGACTGAGATAGCGCTGCTTAAGGCAGAACCATAGAATCTCTGGTAGAGCAAACCAAGGATTTTCATTGCTTTGGAATAAATGTTATAATCTATATGTGTAGCCCAAGTGAGATTGTTGGAAAGAATCACTCGTGATCCCAAATTTTTGTACCATTCCACCTTCTCCAGGAAAGTGTCTTGTAGCTGCAGTGTTGATGGTGGGAGTGTAGGATTACGTTTGAGAGACTCATGTAATACGTATTACAGTTCGTTTGATTGAATGTCTTGTAGTTTGCACTAGCCCATTGATCAACTATTAGGGCCCAGCATATTATGATCCAACTTTTTGTTATTATGCTATGCTCCAGTGCTCACAAAAGCACTGAATTATGCTCTCGAATACTACCAATTATGCTCATCAGTATGTTCACTACATCTCATTTTCCTGGACCCAGGTGCAACTTTTTTTATAGTTCAGAACCCATTCTAATTGAAAGTGAGAATCTGAAGTAGTATTAATTGACTTTTAAAAATTATGTCAGATTCTATTCCACTTTTCCTAGACCATATGCAGCATGCAGACCTACAACTATAATAGCAAGTAGTTTTTTCTCGTGACCTCTACACAGAGGTCATGAGATACAGGTTACAGTAGCAAGACTATTCTTGCATCAATGTACTATTATGCTAGCATTATGCTCAGTGCTTGCAAGTATCTATTATGCTCAAAATTATGCTAGCATAAAATGCTGAGGCCTAAAGACTAATAATTGTTTCCTGTATTACTATTACTTTTAATACTTACTATTACTAATAATAATAGTAAAAATTTCAAAAAAATAAGTAGTGTAGGAATGGGCAGTGCGGTAAAAAGCATTGGAACAAGGCATGTCTCAATTTCGGCACATGACTACTTCATTTTTGATTTATTTTTGATCCCTAATATGGATCTTTCCTTGGTGTCATAAAATTAAAATGCATGCAATTATATATCTGTACTACGTACGNGAAGAATTCTGCACACACTCTAATAGCCATTTCATCTTGTTTGCGTTCTTTTTACGATTTAGCCACTCCTTGTCTCATTACATTTCCAATGTTTTTTTATACTTGTTAAATTATGTTTACTTTGTTCTTTGTGTCTAACTACTTCATTGTGATGACATTTTTAAGGAGTAGGCGAAATGGTACTGGTCATCACTTAGTAGGCGAAATGGGAGTAGGCAAAACGGGAGTAGACGAAATGGGACCAATTCTTTTTACTGAATCAGCAAATTTTAACTCTTTAGGGCCTAAATTTATTATGCATATTTAATTAGATTTTATGAATATTTAATTAACCTTGGTTTTTGTACATTTTTGTTTTTGCTTTAGCCTTAGTCACTCTCTTTTGTAGCTAGTTGAGCTTAGCTATGGTTGTACTAAGCCATGGCTATATCAAATTAGTTCTAAGTTAGCTTTTATTAACTTAAAAGCCTGCAAAAACGGAAGGGGTCAAAGTTCGCCAAACGACCTGCATACTTTAGGCTTTTTTTCCAGCTTCAAGAGCAGCACTGCAAAAGCGCTTGCATGCAGGTATAGCCTAAGCCTCCCTGCATCTCTATAGCTAGCGTCAAGCTTCTCCTGCTAAGCACTAAGAAAAAAACTTGAGTTTAAAACCAAAGGTCACGATCTCGCCGCGATCGCGACCTTTGAACTCTAAAGCTTATATCTCCCCTCCCACTAATCAGACCTGACTCTTACTTAGTATTTTAGTAGAGCACTTCCTTACCTAACTGCACAGCAAGTCTAAAGCTAATAGCTCAAACGCTATGGCTATAAAATAAAAAATGCGAAAAATCGCAGATTACGCGATCGTAGAATACGCGCGTGCGACTTTTGGCGCTGTCGGCCCTAAAGAGTTAAAAGTACATCTAGAACTGACAGCTGCATGTTTTGGGACGAATTATATCTGAAAGAGCTAAAAGAAATGCAACTTCACATTTTTATATTGAAATTTTTTTTTGCTTCTTTAAGAACTTATAAAAAGCAGTTTCTATTTAATGCACACCATTTCAAGACTTATAATTGCAACACAAAGCAAAATAAAAATGTTAAAAATGTTAAGATGTAGATTATGTTGACTGAAATATTGAAACTGAAAAAAACTTCTTAGTTAGGGTAAAATGCGTACTTTTCTATGGTGGCCGAGAAGTACCCTCTGCCACCCGCCATCGCCACTTTAATCCGCGAGCGGTATTTCACTTCTGTTTGCGGTATTTTGATGAGCCGCTCACGGTATAATGAAGTTCCGCTAACAGTGATTTTTTTCTGCATACCTTTTTTGTCTATTTACTAAGAGTTGCCACCAGCGGCCCTTGTAAATCTGCCGCTGGTGGCTTTTGCTTGCTACCGCTGGCGGTACTATGATAGGCAGTTCGGGATCATACTGCCCACGCACAGAAGTAAACCTTGCCGCCACAGCCGCCTAAGCTGAATTTAGAGGTCAATTCTAAATGGAGCCCACTTTTGACTTTTGGACACGATCGAGGCCCATAATGGCAGATGATGAGACATCTCCCTCCAAAGTACTGATGGATCTCTCACTCTTTCTCAGTGACAATGCAGAGAAACTAAGGAGAATGGCCAGTTCATCCCGATCCAGGTAGCAGTCTGTTTCCTCCAACTGGTCTTACAGTATGGGGGCGGGTTACAGGCTGTCGAGCAGTACGAGTCAGCAGTATGGTTCATCATCCAATTCTGAAAAAGAAAAAGGTTAGTAAAAACAATACAGCCAATTAATAAAAGTTTCTATTTTGATTGTAATACAAATAATTCATTTTAACTCTATGTACACTCTTTGTCGTAATTAGTCTCGTGCCCAGCCCCTTTTTTTCCCTTTTACATCGGGCGGGCGGGAAAAAAAAGGGTCTGGCCAAGTTCGCATGCGCAACTCGTTCTAACTGGTCCAGGAATTTCTCGGACCGATAATTTATTCATAGTCATAAGAGGGTGCTAACACGAAAACTGTATACGCTAAGGTATACGGACGGTTTGCCTGGCCGTTTTTGCCCGACGTGATAGAAAGATGGCGATGAATTTCCAGTGTAGTTTGTGTAAATGCAACGTGCCTGACAAGCGAAGAAGAAGGAAGCTCCATGGAGACAGCTGCAAAGCTCTCAAGGAACAGTTGGAGAGTGTATCATTAGTCCAATTTGAAGACACGAGAGATCCGAATGCATATTTGTGTTCAGAGTGTGAGAAGCAGGTTGCATCAGTCACAATTTTAGTTAAGAAACTCTCTTCTATAAAGAAACTGATAAGGCAGAAGATACAGCAACTCAGGCCGCTACAAGAGCCATCACCATCTGAGCCTGCAGGCATGGAGACTGAGAGTAAGCCAAGTCCATCAAAGCGTGCTAGGCTGTTGACTGCCGAGGGTGGTGTAGATGAGCCAGGAACCTGTCAAGTCTGTCATCCCAGGAAAGGAAGGATTTGCCGTCTGTTAACGTAATTTAGTTTGCATTGCTATGTGTATGTTAAATTATATGATNAAGTTTTAACTCTCTCCTACTAAGTCCAGTGTCCTCTTCTTCTTACATTTTTACTAAAGCAAGCTTAGATATCGTGGATGCTATTAGATATATACACTCAGGATCTTAGTACCGTAAGCTGTTCTAATCTTAAATTTTTACTATCCATTCATTTTGGTGGTTGGTTGGTTGGTTGGTTGGTTGGTTGGTTGGTTGGTTGGTTGGTGTGTGTGTGTGTGTGTGTGTGTGTGTGTGTGTGTGTGTGTTGTCTCACGCAATCAGTTTTAGTGACTTTTTGTATTTTGTTTTCAAAGAAATGGTGCGTGCATTGATTGTGTTTTTAATCTCTTGTGTATATATGCTTTGTGTATTGAATTATTTGGCCGCATTGTCATTTATAGCACTGGTGACTGTGGAGGTTAATTGGGATGAAATTTCAAATTCAAACAGAGCATCCTGCATTGCATGACTGCATATAATCATTCACATGACCCACCGGCAATATATAATATCATATCATATCATATCATATGATATCGTATCATGTAGATACCTTTACCTTCATTGTTGTATCTATAATGGTATGAACGTAAATTCCTGTACCCATTAGTGGTCAGGCAGTAACTAAGGGTGTATATACTCTTGGTGTATAGTGTGCATGCAGTACATTGTGAGTGTTGTCAACATGTCCATGTATATTGCAAGATGCACGTTGTGACATGATTACTTAAGTTGAAGATGTATTTGAGGACTGAGTAGCCGAGGAGATTCTTTTGAAGTAAGGCTATAGTATAACACCACTATTATAATATTACATATCGATATCTGTGTATGCAGTGTATGACTTGCACAGATTTATTAATTTTGTTTGGATACACTGGCTGGCCAAACTCTTCACATTTTCTCTCCCTGTGAGCAAGAGTCTGACTAGCCAGACTACTCAGACTATAGTTATTGTTTAACAATAAAATTATAGAAAGTAGCTATACATATATATATAGCTATATGCTGCTGCTGATCTATACAGCTGCTGACACTACTCTTCTTTGTTGCAGCTGCTATCAGTTTCAAGGCTTCTAAAAAATGGTAATGACAGTATTATAGTGTTTCTCCCCACACTGCTAGTACTAAGTCCCCCAGCTTCAATGTTTGTAACAACATCTGTACCTGAACGTGAGCTAACAAGTGGGACTGGAACACTGAATGTTGATGGTATGTTACTATTAATATTAATTTTTGTCTCTACCACAGTCTATATTGATTGTTTTATTCAGTTCTTGCTGCTCCTGATGTGGTCATTACTTCCTCTGGTAATCCTGCTCCTGGCCGGCCTCTCTCTCTGACCTGCACTGCTACAGTGGTTGCTAACCTGGGAGTCCCTCCCAGTCTAGAGTGGCTGATGGGAGGAGAGCTCCTCACTGGTGGTGATGGTGTCACTGTTGAACCAACACAGAGGAATGGAGTTACTTCCACTAAAGTTATCAGGTTCCCTTCACTGACCTCAGCTCATGGAGGGCAGTGCACCTGTAGAGCCAGGATTGTCAATTGGAATCTCTAATCTTGATGGTACAGACCAGTACAATGTTGCTGTATCAAGTAAGTCACATGTATATAGCATCCAATGTGTAATAACTATGTTCATATCATTGCAGGTCATCTCATATCTCATCACTGTAGTTCCTCCCCCTCAAGTGACCATCTCTAGATCAGGTGAACCAATTCATGGAACGAACTTTATATTAACTTGTTCAGCTGTATTGAGCCAGTTCCTCAACACTCCTCACACTGTGACCTATGAGGACGTATCACTGTCTCTGCTTCAAGTGGAATTCTATCTTATCAACCTCTTCACAACATTGACACTGATGGTGGCAGTCATACACCTGTACAGCTACTGTGACTACTACTTCAGCAAATAGTGACTATTGTAACAGATGAAGAAGATTCTGCTTTATTGGTTGATGTTCAACGTAAGTTGACTTAATATACAGTTTAAATTGGTGAAAAATATCACAGTAACATTTGTAAATATTCACAGCTCCACCCAGCCCGACTGTCCTACCAGTGGATGTACAGAGAGATGAATGTGCACGAGTATTAATAGTGATGTTAACTTACAGTGCAACAGTTGTGAACAACTTTGCTGAATCTCCTCTCTTAGCCTGGTTGGTCATGCAGGAGGTCCAAGATGGCAGCAATGGTTTGGTGCTAGGAGGACCTGGTGAACTGGTATTCAATGATGTCACTGAAAACAACATGGATGACTACACATGCCGTGCTTGTGTGGATGTTGAATCAGTTGGCATCATGGATCTTTGCAGCAATAGCACTGTAACACTGGTATGTATGGAGGACATTGATTATCGAATGCTAATAGATTTATCTCTCTTTTGTTTCCCTTAGCTCCTGCTCAAGTTGAAGACTTGGTCTGTTCAAGGATCTCTTCAACCGTCTGAGTTGAGTGTTTCTTGGACTGATTCTAGGCTACCTGAGGAAGAACTAGTGCAGTACAGAGTGGAGGTTTTGATGTATGAGCAAGCCGATAGTGCCAGACAAGTTAGTACCACTTCCTTGGGAACACGGTCACTGGATCAAAACACTAGCTGTTATTATTGATGAACTTGGTAAGTTAGTAGGTATATACTTGATTGACTCAATCAAGTATATACCTACTAACTCAATCAAGTATATACCTACTAACTTATAAATCTATTAGCATTCGATAATCAATGTCCTCCATACATACCAGTGTTACAGTGCTATTGCTGCAAAGATCCATGATGCCAACTGATATGCACTGGCATATGAAGAAGTTTGTGATCATTTTTGACAATTCACAGCTTGTCACACCTTTTGACATTGGAAAATGGCCAAAATTGTCTCATTTGCATGTTTTTCTTGAATATTCTTTTCTATGATTGATATTTCAAATTTTCCAACACATTGTAAGGTTGTTCAGTCCTCCTTCTATCTGATGATGTTTAATATGTTTGGTATTTGTCTTATTTTCCCTCGGCAAATTTCACTTGAAAGAGACAACTCTACCCATTCAATGTATTGCAACTGAGCTGGCAGATCCAACAACCCTTTACTTTTTTCTAAATTTTCTCCAATTTTAAGAATTTAATGAAAAATTGCAACACGTGGTGATGTTGTTTAGAGCTTTAGCTTACTTTTTGCCAATAGTTGTGTTAAGAAAAAGTGAGTTTATAGTGCGGCAAAATTGGATGAAAGTTCAGTTTGAAGGTTCTTGGTAGCATTACTCATGTACATTGAGCAGTGATAGTCGCACCTTGGTCCTCAGTTCTCACTAATTGCCGGCCACCTGCTGGATCAAAAGGTCACTAATTTGCAGTTCAGGGAGGACATGGCCGTTTTGAGGGTAAACTTCTTTATATGTTTGAGAGATGTAACATCTGTTGAACGGTGGTAAATGCATATCTGGTGTTTTCAATTCAAAACTCATTTCATTTACAATTGAATTGAATGCTGAGAGCCAAGAAAGATATCCCAGAAAAAATCTGAGACTCAGCTGGGAATCGAACCCAAGACCTCCCGATTGCTAGTCAGGTGCTCTTACCACTAAGCCACTGAGTGCCCGTGGCATTGGAGCAGAAGATATGTATCTATAGGCCTCAGCCGAACCCAACTGATTATCTTTCTCTCTCTACTTGAGATTAAGTTTGTTCTATCTTTAGTCCTTTTGTTTACAACTAGATCTTTTACACTTAATTTAAGGCTTAATTGTTCAGTTTTACTTTTTCTTTTTCAAGTGCTCTCTGCACTTCTGACAGTTTCAAATCTTTAGCACTTGTACCAGTGTCATGCTGTTACAGTACAATGTCCCCAATAAATTTACGTCCAGAGGATGCAAGTTGTAAATCCAGGAAGACGTGAAAAATTATAGGTATACATCCCTGAGCCGGCCTCTGCTTACTCTGTGTATATCAAGGTGTGGGCCAATTGAGGTGATTAGAGATGTGGGGTATAAAACTAGATTGCATACCAGCATTACTTAGACCTCTGAGTATAGAGCAATCACGCATGTAGTTCCAAAAACTAATAAATTGCATAATGTCTCATCAGAATGAGATTACTTTCTTTACATTTGGAGTGCTTGTAATGCTCTTCAAGATAAAATTTTGTTTGACACATAAAGCATTCTGGAAAAGGTAGTTTCAAACTGCCTATGTGAAATTTCTTTAAGATAAGTGACCTCACACATTGTTTCCAGCGAGTTTGCTGCAAACAGGAGACATTGTTATCATGTTGGTTGGGTTTTTTTTCCAGATCTAGCGCTATGCCACCAAAGCCAAAGAGGAATGTTCAGTTAGAGAAGAGCTTGGAGAAGGCAAGGGAAGTGAAAAGAAGTCGAACTGATGAAGAGGGAACCCTTGAAAGCAGTGAAATGGAAGTATCATCCCAGCCAAGCACAAGACAATGATCCTGCCAGACTACTCACAATGCAAGGAGATGCACTAGATACAGATGATGAAGCTGTTGATCCATCTTTTGCACTCAAACATGAAGCTGTTTTTGCAAAAAGTGATGTTTTTTCCCACCTCGACAGAGATGACAGAATTTCATGGGAGTGTTCTTGAGCTTCCAACTCAGACTGTTTGTGAGTGGCAAAGTCATTTTATGAAGATCCCAGAGAGCAGACAAAGACTCTTTTAGGTCATGTCATCACTGGGCATGGGTCTCAGACCCAATATAGTACAATATGAAATGCAATCTGCAATCACTACCCACATGGAAGCAAATGATGATTTATTCATGTCCAGTTACTATGTTGGCCTTAATGCCAACTATGATAGTGTGCATGAGTATCTAACATGGGAAGGGATGGAGGAGAGTGGGGCACTGCTGATTTTTTTTTTGCATTAGCTCAATTGTTGAACACATGCATCTTGAATGCCACATGATGAGAGTGATTCAGATTGTGCCATATTTATTTACCACACTGATGATATCACTTCAAAGTAGTTCAAGGAATTGTATCATAAATTAATATTGTTATTATGTTTGAACTACAGTTATAATTGCCTACATTTAGCTGTATATGCTGTGCATTATATAGGGGAGAAACAGGGTGGAATATAATACACATACAGTTTATGCATGCTGGTTGATATAATGTGATAAATTAAATCCTCTATTAAATATTCTGTGACATGCCACTTGAGTACTCAAAAATTATAGAAACACTCCCTACTATCAATTATATCTATACTGTATAGCCAAAAAATTTGGCAAGATTTAAATTCCCGGTATGATTTTCTCCATGAAACACACAAGCTGCATAGTACATGTTAAACTTCATTACAAATTTATGTATGGTACTGGTCACGTCTCATCTGCATAATTATAATATTATCCTGCAAATTTAAGTACTTGCCAAATTTCAGGCTATAATTATGCAGAACATGCATGTATATGATCACATTGGGTTGAGTGTCACCTCTCCGCACTATAATTGTAAATACATGATTATATCATATTGATGCGGTTGCTATGTGCTCAATAGTGATAGGATTGATATTGATCATGTGTCAATGCAAGTCTTTATAGAGTTTACTTCATATGTAAGTTCTATGTTCATTTAACCAGATACCATTTATACGGTCAAATTAATATGATCTTCATAAACTCATAAAGCAGAACGAACTGCTAAGTCCCGCCACTATACTGAAATAGTCTCTTACTTATAACCAAAATGGCTGCTATCTCTCAATTATTTAATCACAGCTATACAAAAAAATGCCTTCAAATTTCCAGATAAAGCTCACTATAAACTGACTCCAGACTCAGGAATGGGAATAGAAATAAGATTAATCATTACATTGTACTTCAATCACAAACCTAATTCCCTTAATAATATCCCATTCTAACCAATCAAATCAAACCTGGCTAATCACATTATAAAAGATCAGTGAAGGCTACCTGTGCATGTCGTTCAGTTGCAGCAAGGCCGAAGAAAGAACAAACTTAGCTATTAATTTGAGGAGCAGAAATTCAGTCAACTAAAGAACAAAGCAGTAGGGTGGTGAAGAAACAAGGCAATCATGTCACACTTAAACACACCTAATGATGAAGTTGATGATACCACTGATATAGATGTTGGTGGGCTAATTAAGTAACAAGAGCTCAGAGAGCTCGTACCCCGTGCGGATGCGCAAGATAATTAATCTAATCAAAAATAATAATTTAATTAATTAAATGCACTAGATAATTAATTTTTGAATAAGAGTAGCTATATAGCTCACTCAGGCTTGCCGGTTATCTCCAGGTGCATTATAATAATAATTATTATCATTACATAGTGGTATTATCAGTATAGTACGAAAGTTTGGATTAGTGATTACATTGTTGTGAAATGAAGTGATCATTGCAATATGAATAAGTGAAGTAATTATTTAATATGTAGTTATCAAATTTGAAATTGTATTCTGATATAGTTGGATACATTGATAAAATAGTTTAATTAGGCCTACATTCAATTGAAGTGATTATGTTGAAAGGATCATATTTGACATAGACGTCAATCGTATTTCAAATGCATTAATTAAATGACGTCTGTAGGCGTCATTAGAGTTAATATCTGATTCCCAGAGTGTGAGGGTTGTGAATCCAGTTTCATCTCCTATTTCAACATCTTGCTTGGTGAGCTGCTTTCCCACTGTCTGTGGGCTGTAAATCTTGTTGACTTTGGCTTTAAGATTTACTTTATCACCTGGTTTCATGAAAGGTAGTTGGGAGAGGGTGATTTCTGTCGTGCCAATAGCATGAATATCAGGGATATCGAATTCTTTAGAGCAAGTACTATCAATGACGGTGTTTTGTTTAATTAGAAGTTCAGGTTTTGCTTTGTACTTGTTCAATTGAAGGTCACAGTTGTGGAGGGTAAGTGTCTTCTTCGGAGTATTAGTGATAGCCAGTAAGTATTGTTGTTTGATGGGTAAAAAAACCACGAGTGGTATCGACGTTTGTTCATCTATAAGCTCAGCAACAAATCTTTTATTCTTGATCGGCCACACGTTGACTAGTACACCATGGACATCAATATTTGATGTAGGTGAGGAAAGTTCACAAGGAGAAAGGGCTCTACTCTGCCTTGCTTTCTTCGGTGCTGATGAAGCATCCTCTGTCGAGATGGGCAAGGATCTTTTGGCAGCCATGAGGTTGTCACTCTTTGTCAAAAAATAGGACACGAGAAACTGACTGATACATGGAGACAGCTCTCAAGGAACAGTTGGAGAACATTTCTAGTGTATCATTAGTCCAATTTGAAGACACGAGAGATCCGAATGCATAGAAGCAGGTTGCATCAGTCACAACTTTAGAGAAGAAACTCTCTTCTATAAAGGAACTGATAAGGCAGAAGATACAGCAACTCAGGCCGCTACAAGAGCCATCACCATCTGAGTCTGCGGACTGAGAGTGAGCCAAGTCCATCAAAGCATGCTAGGCTGTTGACTGCCGAGAGTAGTGTAGATGAGCCAGGAAGCTGTTCAATTAAGTCTGTCATCCCAGGAAAGGAAGGATTCACCATCTGTTAACGTAATTTAGTTTGCATTGCTATGTGTATGTTAAATGATATATACTCTATGTGTGTGTATATATATATAGGTCAGCATATCTTATCCATCGGGTCTCAAGTCGTTTAAGGTTTCAACTCCTGTGCGCAAAAATGGCATCAAGAGTCTGTCTCGGAGAAGCTATAACTCATTTGCTTCTACTGTTGTGACGGTACCACAAACGTCTACTGCAATCATTTCACAGCTAGCAAGAAGAATCACAGTTGAAATGAAGCAACTCAGCTCAGATGCACTCCCTTCTATGAGACAATGTTGAGGCTGTGAAGAATTTTAACTGGGAGATGGTCTTAAGAGAGTTCAAGAAAATGACTCCAACCCTTTTCTATTTGCTGAGACTCCTTTTGCCAAAGCCTCCTTTACATGTGCCAGCTATGTGTCTTATCATGTCACAAATACTGAGAGCCAGGCACAAAGGATGGGCCTTGTGCAACGAGCTGTATCTGTAATGTTATATGGGAATGGCACAAGCAAACAGGTATAGCTGATGACGTGTGTGCTCTTGGATCGTCTTGTATACTATTATATTAACCCCTTTACCTATTCAGGTATATTCAAACCTACAACCACTCAATGTCTGTTTGTCACATCAAGGAACAATCAACAGAGTGAACAAGCTTGCTGAGGATCATGATGTGGAAGTGGCTCTCTGGGGAGATAAACTGAAAGAGAGACTTGCCAAAGTTATAGCTGATGTTAGTATATACCAAAGTATTCCTGATACCTTTGACTGATGACATACATACAATTTTAATTTAGGAGACCACTGTTGATGATGATAGACCAAACATGCTATCTCGATCGTACTCTGCTCATGTGTCTGAATCTTCTTCAGATAGTGAGAGTTTGTATGGGTCTTTAGTGTACAGCCCTCTTCCAGAAGCTAGTGAATCTGATCAGACAGATAGCGCTGAGGAAAATGGATGGATGAAGATGAAGAGGAGTTCAGCAGAGACTCACGTTCAGTGACTCCACCTTCGGTTGGCCCATCCGCTTCGGTGAACCCAACTTCGAGTCGCCCATCTTCAGTCCAATGCCATGAGAGAGACTCCATTCCACTTGAGGATGATCAGATAGATAGTGCTGAGGAATCTGGACGTGGGTCACAAGGTGATGATGAAGATCTTCAGTTGTCCCATCTTCACTACGTGAGAGAGACCCTATTCAAGATCAGCTATCCAGGAGTGAGATGTATAATGAATGGGATGGCTTCACATTTACTGGAGATAATGTGGACAAAAACATCAAACCAAGATACCAACGACTGAGAAATGAAGGACAGTCACTTCACTATTTCCATTCAAGGACAGAGTTGATATGACAGACTTCTCAGAAACCAGATCTATTTCCTGTCCTCCTGATGCAAATGTTCTCATCCATTCAGAAGAGGATATATGCACCAATGAGCAAGATATCTGTGTTCAGTTTTCAAGGTAAATGTGCATAGTTCACTATATATTTAGAGAGCCCGGCTAGGAGGTTATAGTTGTTCTATAATGTTGTCTTTTTTATTCATATTAGCACTATATATGTAAGCATAAATAGATGTTCACATTAAGTACACAATTATATATTAACAGGATTATTGTGCAGCATCTGAGTGACTTCCAGTCTCAAGAAAAAGAAGTTACTGAACACATATCAAGCAAGTACCCTGAAGAAATGGCCAAGAAGTCTGTTGTGATAAGGGATATAGCAATTATTTTGTGAGTGTTGTGTGGGCTCTGGTGGTGACTATATACACTGTAGGAGGGGTACGTATTCTTGTGGTGTGCCCAGCTTGTATAATTATGTGTACAAATCACATGCTTATGTACATGAAATTATTTGTGAATGCAGGTTCCTTTGGGTGTACTGTTGTACAATGAGAACAAACTGGATGAGATGAGTCATATACTTAAACACTATATGACACTTGTTTCGACCATTGTCCAACAAGGAAGGCATTTACTTCCAAATGGTGAAACCATTGAGTTTGACGACACAAGGTTTGCAACCATTCTCTTTCGTGGAGATGCTCACCTCTATGCGCATACGAGGAACTCAAGATCTCCGTCAGAACTAAGACAGAGCGGTTGACAGGCTTGAAGGTGTGATTGCAGTGACTGAGGATTGGCACACACAACAAACCTTTCTCAAGGTACATTTATGTAACACATGCAAAGGTGTTAATCAGTTATATTGTTCACATGTGCTTATGTGTTGTAGGTGTTAAAGTATGGTGAATGTACATGTATTGTGAATCTTGTATGTAGGCTGTATGGAAGCGTCTGTATTCGGTGAAATCATCAAGTGAAATGGGTACCATGTACCAACTTAGGAACGTTCTTTACCGTCCCACTGTTCCATCAATAACATGAATTCATCTAAAGTTTTTTTACTACATGCCCATGTAATAGCTGCTGCAGAAGTGCTTCTAAACACTGTCGGAGATATCCCATCTGTCTCAGAATTGATTGTTGTCAACTTTATTCGCCTCCCTCAGCCTGCAGACTCAGAAGACATGCCACAGACAAAGGATGGTGTGTACATGTATGCGATGGAATTGCTGACCCTTGCTGCTGTTTGGCATTGTTTCCGTGATGCCACAAAAGAAGGAGATGGGGAACGGTTGTTGTGGTACTGGAAACTTCTTCTGATCATCTTTAAAGTACGTAACCACCGAAAACTATGCTAAGGAGGCAATTACACTTTCTCTACCAGTATCACTACAAGTTCAGTGAATGTGAGAAAACTCAACTTTTGTGGAACCACTGTATAAATACGAAAGGTCTGAGTGGTGCTAACATACCATGTGATTTACATATGGAGCACCTAAATCGCAGACTAAAGAATGTGCTGAGACAGCTAGGTGCTAACATCAACAAATCAACAGTGGTCAGAGCTGGAAAGAGCATTGGTGTGGTGTAACATGTCTGCCAAGTATTCGAAGAACAAACCAGTAGAGTACAGTCAGGAGGTGCTCACAAATCTCCTTTTAGGAAGGATTTGTCTACTGTCCTCCAAGTATTGAGAGAAGAGAATGTTTTTGCACCTACCAGTAACCGTCAGCACCCGACATTTTCTATGAAAGACCATCTTTTCCAACGTCTCTCTAAGAAAAGCTATCTGAGAAAGTCCAACACACTGTTAATCAGATTTATTATATTTAAATTATTATAATTGTTTTCTTTCAATTGTCACAAATTATCACTAATTTTAATGTGAACAATGAATACCTAAACATGATGAACCACAAACATCACAACAATTGCAACTATATACGGTTATATCTTTGGCATTGTATTTTTTCATTACATTGTCAGCATGCCTACCTCCTTGATATAATATTGTTTTCCATCTCTTCCTGCACGTCGGCTCTCTTGAGCATATTCCTCAATATTTGATGGAAGTTCAAAATGAACTGCCCTCCGGATATCTGGACAAACTATGCCTAAGCCGAATGCACTTGTAGCAACAAATTATAATTATGAGTGTTACTTTTCGAAAATGTTCAAATAATTTGTTCTTTTTTGTCATTAGTCAATACACGGCTAAACATTTCCACAACTCGAAATTGTTATATACATGTCTAGTGGATTAGTGAAATACACACCTAATGTTGCCTTCAATGCTGTATATAATCCAGAACATTTAGAATATGACCGAACAAATACAACTGTTTTAGGGAAATTCACACTATTGGTTTGGCAATGTATAACTTCTTCACTTAACATTTCACTTAAGACTTCTGTATGACCTTCTGAACTCCTCTCCTCATGTTCTGATGCAGTGAGCTTCATCAACAACTAGAGCAGTTAGGTTTTCTTTGTAAATCTGTGAAAGAAGCATATTTCTGTACGTACTGTTGTGCATTTTGTTTTCAGGTGTATGGAAAACCAGCTGTACATCTCCTTTGTGAACCCTCTTTGTCACTTCTTTATCTGTTTGTGCCTCGCCTACAAACTCAGCCTTTAATCCTCTTGGTTTAAACTTGGTGTATTGGTCAATCATGAGAGATGTCAAAGGACTAAATGGACAACTAAGCTATCGTTTGTGCCTGCAAAAAAGGTTCATAATTAATATGTACGCCTATATACAGTCACTGTTTATAAACTTACCTCTGAGAGTATCAAACACAAAAGGCAACATTCCATATACCAGAGATTTCCCAAACCCTGCCAGGTATATGACACAAAGGTATCTCCATTCTCAATAAATGATTTCACTGCTTCTCTCTGTTTGTCTTTCATCCCTAGCCTCCTTGTGCTTTCATCCATGATTTCGTCTAGATCATGATCCATAACTCCACAGCTAGCTGGCAAAATCTGCTGCACGCACGTGTACAATGATTTAATTTTATTTACTATTAACACTTAGTTGTCATAACAATTTGTTCACCGGAAGCCACATCTGATGACGGTGCAAGAACGAGTCACGCATGCGAACTTGGCCAGACCCTTTTTTTCCCTCCGCCCGATGTAAACTGAGGGAAAAAAAGGGCTGGGCACGAGACTATGATACTGAAGTGAAACACACATCTCAGTCATTTGGAGGCAGGAGCTGTATCATGGTCTTTCTATAATCAAAGTCATGATTCATCTCTTAAGAAGAGCAACCAGGTATCACAAAAGGGAAAAAAAGGGGCTGGGCACGAGACTATGATACTAAAGTGAAACACACATCTCAGTCATTTGGAGGCAGGAGCTGTATCATGGTCTTTCTATAATCAAAGTCATGATTCATCTCTTAAGAAGAGCAACCAGGTATCACAAAAGAGTTCCAGGCAACTTCAGTGCATTTAATTCTAAATAACGCACACTTTTGTGTTAAGAAAGGGTCACCAATTCGAATTTTCTAGAAGCTAATGAATTATGCTTGAGTGTAGAAATTAATGGCGGCCATGCATATGGAGGAGGCGCTTTTCGCCTTGTATCTAGCTACTTAATGAGAGGCGCTAAAAACTGATGGTAAAAGCGACTGTACTGGCAAGTTCGTTCGTTCAAGAATCAGCTTCTAAAAGTGAATAGTCTCTGAGAAAAGTTGAGCCAAGATAGAAAAAGAAGAAGAATAAGAAGAAGATGAAGAAAATTGGAGGTTTGGCATGTTTGTGTTTGTTACTTTAGCGATGTTTTTAGGCCATGTTTTGGAAAAAGAAAGAGCTAAATAGTAGCTTTAGAAGCCTTTTAGTGCTAAGCGCTCAGGTTTTGCAGAGTTATTCACGTGAATATTGTATTGCGCTAATGGGCCATCCGTGCCATGCCTGTGTACCCAGTACTATACCGTACTGGGAATATTTAAGGATATATGCAACAATTTCCGTTCAATGCACACCAAATTTACTACTCAGTAAAGTGTTAATATTTAAATCATTTGCCATGGCATAGCTAAGCAGAGTTGATGTAATAGAAAGAGTGTGCACACAGATCTTATCCTTAGTACAGTTTGTATATATAGCGTCTGGTTCTGTTGCCCAAAGTACACCATTGGGAGCCTAATGTATTGTTTTGATAGATCCTGCTCAACTCACTAGGTATAGTCTTAGCGACTTTCACTTTGCCCAATGGAATTGTGTTTCAGTTTAAGCCTGAATGATTAGCTAAGTACTGTGATCCAATGCATGAATACAGCATGCTGGCTTACTGCCCTACCAATCGCTGAACGTGGATTTGCACTCCACAAAGGGGCTTTTCCTGATACCTTGTGTCTACGCTATGGCTGGAGACCCCCTCTATTGTCCTCACAGTGTGTTTGTGGCAAGAGTTTTACAGTGGAGCATGCTTCAAGCCGCCATTATGGGGGATTCGCTACAATACGCCACAACGAGGTGCGAAACATCACAGCACATCTTATGAGCAATGTGTGCCATGATGTTGGTATGGAACCAACCCTTACCAATGAAAGGCTACTCACAGCGCTGCTAACACTGGGTGGAGCACATGTTGACATGAAGTTTCAGGGGTTCTGGGGAAACGCTAGACAGTGTGCATTCTTTGATGTTAGGGTATTTAATCCCCTCGCTCACTCCTATCGCTCTCTCCCTCTTTCCTCTGCTACAGAAGGCATAAAACCTATGACCAACGCATCAGAGAAGTAGAGCACGGTTGTTTCTCACCCCTCATATTCTCTGGGATGGGACCCACAGCAAAAGTAGTCTACAAGAAGCTGGCTTCAATGGAAGCTACAAAGCATAAGCAGTCTTATGGTCAGACAATCAACTGGTTCCGTTGCAGACTCAGTTTTTGCCTACTCCGTTCTTCAATCATGTGCCTAAGAGATTCACGCTCTTCTGCAGGCAATCCTCATTTATCCGAAGCAGCCATTGATCGGGCCATCCATGATGGCAGAGTGGCACATAAATAAATTAAACAGTACACAAACATATAACTCTAGTTTATTTTTTCTTGCTCCGTTTTTGTTTCTACTTAGTACTTTATCTGTTCCATTGAAGAAAAAAGTTGTGCAAGGAGAATTGAGACCACCTTTTTCCTATGGATGACGGTACAAAAATTTTCTAATTCTCAGATCGGTGCGTCAGATAAAAATTAGCATACCCACGTACTTTGATATAGGTTAAACATTAAAATTTACTTTGGTCTCATCTCCGGGAGGTTGGGAATTTGACAAAAAGAACATCGAACAGTAGAATGTGGAATTCCACCTCGTGTATAGAAACAGGGAAAAAATGGAAGCGATTTCAAGCATTAAGAAGACAGTTCTTGTACATGTTGGAATAAGAGCAAGACTGACCTGTAAAGTTTATCGGAGGAGTGGCTGAATTACATGCTGCAATAGAAATACCTTTCATGACTTTCTGTCCGGAAAACAGCATGACTTAATTATTCAAACTGACAAATAAACTAAAACTATTAGTTACGTTTACCGTAATTTGGGATTTTTTCATCACGAAAATATTTTCGTCAATAGAACAGTGTCCGCAAATTATTCACGTGAATATATTTAAACACGAAATATTTTCTGAAAACTTCACGGGTTCAAACAAAAGTGTGAAAGTTTATTGTACTGCTTGAGCTCTTTTCCTCGAAACAATATCTATTCTTCGCCAGTTGATGGGCTGGCTACCTGATCCACAAGGATCCCTCCCTCTCCAGGGCCATTTCATCTGCTGCTATTGCTTCTGTTAACCTCGAAGTACAGATGATGGACTCTGCAAAAAAGCGGAAGAGAGGTCCTTACAAGAAGTGAGCTATAAAGTAGTACAAAGATGTTAATAATGACTGACTCAATGAACCATATTACCTTTGCAGATACACAGCTACTGTCAGAGCCAAGTATGCCTGCACAAGCTGCTAGTTCCCATTTTTCTAGGATAAAAAATCAACAAGAGTACTATTAAGTTAGCATATTTAAAGTGTCTGAATGAGAAACGGAGTGCTGATTCATCAGATGATGAAATAGCCGAGCTACCTCCCAAGAAACGTGGTCGGTCTTTGCTTTTGGGAAACAAGATAGATGAACAGCTACAGCTATATCTGAAGAAGATTAGAAGTCAAGGAGGAATAATTACAGCATCTGTTGCTGTAGCTGCTGCAAGAGGGATCGTGATGACTGTTGACTAACAACAACTTGCTGAATTTGGAGGTATCAAGTTCAGCCGAGAGTGGGCATACCACTTACTGTGCCTAATGAAGTTTGTGAAAAGGAAAGCCACCACAGCAAAAAGCAAACAAACCGCAGATCGATGATTTTCAAGCCCTCAAAGACTCCTTTCTTGACGAAGTGGTAGCTGTAGCTACAATGGAAGAGATCCCCCCTAAAATGATTCTGAATTGGGACCAGACAGGGATTCATCTTGTTCCAGCATCAACATGGACGAGAGGGATCAAAACGAATTGAAATGTGTGGAGCCAATGACAAATGATAAATTACTGCTGTTTTCTGTGGAAGTCTTACCGGTGATTTTCTGCCACTGCAGCTAATCTACAAGGGCAAGACTGCTCGGTGCCATCCTCACTTCCAATTTCCTTGTGATTGGCATGTGACCCACTCTCCCAAGCATTGGTCAACAGAGCTAACAATGCTGGAATACATCATCCACATAATTGTTCCATGTGTCGAGACAACACGAGAGTCCTCAGAACAGTTGTCATCACGGACAATTTCAAAGGACAAGTGACACCAGCAATCAATGAGCTCCTTGAAGCCAACAATATCCAGATTTGTCTACTTCCACCCAACACAACTGATTTGCTACAACCAATGGATGTTGCTGTAAACAAGCCTGCAAAAGATTTTTTGAAGCGAAAATTTAAAAGTTGGTACAGCAATAAAGTAATGAGCCAGCTTCAAGGTGTGTCTGACATTAGATCAAACCCATTGACCTAAGTATGGCTGTTGTCAAGGAACTGAGTGCACACTGGCTAGTTGAGATGGCAGAGTACATAGCCGACAACCCACAGTTCATTGTGAGTGGGTTCCACCGTCCTGGAATTGCAAGTGCTCTCAATGGCATCGAGGAAGTAGTTAGATGACGATGAATCGAATGTACTTTCAGAAGATGAATGTGAAACTGATGTATACTTAACAGTGATTAATACATGTTTAAATAATCATTACATTGCATATTGTAACTTGTTGAAGACAGTATATTAATCCGCAATGGATTGTTTTTCTTTAAGAGCCTTCTTCAGTTTCAAAATTTCTTTCTTGTCAGCCATTAACAACAAAAAGCAGGGAATCTTGAGTCCTCCTTGTGGTAGATCGCTAGAATAGTGCCTGGTACCAGTCACTCTACAGCGTATAGAGCAACCTCTTCTCAAAAACAGTGAGCAAAGTTTGGATATCTTTCATGGCAAGTGTCCAATAACTGTTTCCTCCTTGAATACTGCCACGGCATATCTATCAGCACTGTTGGTTGGCTCTCTCCTACAAGCGAGTTCTACTCCTACTATAGCTGTCCAGGTAGTTTTGTATACATGATAACCTCTAACGCAGCAGGGCAGCTCTAGCTCAATATTTTTGTCTAATTAGATCTGTCCGAAATTATTTTAGCGCAAAATTAAATTTTTCGCGACAAAAAAATCGCGAACTACGGTATATAGCAAATAAAATTTTATGAAGTTGTATAATAATTATAATTAAATTTTCATATGCACAATTCATTTTCAGATGTAAGCTAAAACAATGGCAACTTTTTTACATACCTGTGAAATTGTTGAAGTTGAAGCAAGAAACAAAACCTTGGATGTTGCCAAGTGTTGGCATTAGTTGTAAAAAATATATATATATGTTTTAGAGTCTATAGTGTCAGTAAAGTGAAGAGCTCCACCCTGTATGTGTTCAGTGTAAATGGACAATGTAACCTCAAGTAATTAATAGAATGCACATATGTTTCGTATTCATGTTATAAAGTATTTTTAACACTTGTTTACATTTCTTTTGTCTTTTTGAAAAACTGTTAGAGGATAAGCTGTCAACAGAGAGTGTACTTGCATGACGATTATAAGATTTTGTAAAATTTTGTTTTTATAATGTCTGGTTCTGAATGCATTCTTACAAAAGTGCAGTACGTTATGTACGTATATATTCACATGACCAGGGTTTCATCTAGTTTGGGGGGGAAAGTTTCTTAACCATGTTCAGGCCACACCCACTTTGAATCTGGTAGTCACTCCCCAAACCACGAATAGTTTTCTTATGTACACCACACAATACCATACATTTCCATTAGGTTTTGTAACTTGATAGCATATCCTTTCAGCTATTTTACTCATGCAACTGTGCACTATATGGAAAGTCTCAAGAGCACATGGCATGCTCTATACAGACTGTCAGTCTAAAGTGTATACTGAGCATGGACAGATTTGTAACTAGAATACCCAGGGTAGTCTCACCCTGCCACGGTGATCAATCATCCTCAAGCAAAAGACCACGTTTAGAAGTTAGTGAGTGTACTGAACGAATGAGACAGTACAAAGACCATCTACAGTACAATCCAGAGTGGAAAAAGAAGTGGCTTTGGATGGAGTACAGTGAGGAAGAAGGTGGTATGTTTTGCTCTGTATGTAAGAAACATGGTAAGCCACCATCACAAGCACGTGGAGCATGGGTTGAACGTCCAATCAACAATTGGGTTAAAGCTATATAGAACTTTTTAATAAGCATGCCTCTTCTGAATGGCATAAGGCTGCTGCTGAAAAAGAAGTATTTTCATCAATCAAGGAAATATTGTTGAAAATGCTTGAAGAGAAGAAATCAAGAAATACTCAAAAAGCTTGTTAGATCATGTTAAAATATCGCATTCCACACACAACGACCTTCAATGACCTCATTACTCTCCAGATTGACAATGGCAATGTGCAGTAAATGTGCCAAAAATGCTTCTTATATATCTAAGAGATTAGTGCTGCAGAATTTTCTCTTTAGTATTAGCCATCATATAGAACAAAACATCCTTTCACGTTTAAGAAAAAGTCAATTTTTGTCTATCATGGCAGTACCTATGTTGCTTCACTGGAGGAGCTGTTGTAAGATGGATTGAAGATGGGAAGGCTGTAGAAGGCTCATGAAGTGAATGCACGATCATTGACTTGATAGATTTTCTTCGAGACAAATGCATTGATATTAAATCGCTTTTGGACTAGGTTTTGATGGTACATACACGATGTCTGGGACTAGATCTGGAGTCCAATTAAGAGTGAGATTGCATGCTCCGAGTGCTTTGTATGTCCACTGCCGTTGCCACCAGTTACAGCTTGCCTCTGTTCATGCAGCAGATGAGCATACTGAAGTAAAAAGAATGTTTGGGACACTGCTTACCATGTGGAAAACCTTTATTACTCTCCTAAAAAAGCCGAGAAAATAACAGAAATTTTGCTCAATGATCCCGAACTAAGTGTTAAAGCCAAGTGATACAAGAGAGAGCATTGTGTACGAGCTGTTCGAAAGTCATTAGCATCCTTAGTTGTAACTTTTCAACAGATTTACCGTGAGAATGGTGATGCCAAGGCTTATGGTCTTTCCAAGCTTCTTTGCACATACAAATTTGTTGCATACCTGTACATGCTCTGTGATGTTCTTGATACCCTTGCCAAATTACAGAGTAGCCTACAAGCCAAAAGTTTGAATTTAGCATCAGTACCAGGCATGGTAGAAAGTACCATTACAAGGCTTCAAGAACTCAAGGAAACCAAGTACTAGTACTTGGTTCAAGGACCATGCTAAAGATTTACTTATCCATGCAAGTCAATTGGGAGACCAAAATTTGGAAGTAACAGAAGCTGAAAAAGAAGCTTTTATGAGAAACACTGACCATATATCAAGAGTGTTGTTGATCACATCTCAAACTGGTTACAATCATCTGATGTCTATTCCTGTTTTTCAATATTTGATCCACAGCTTTTGCCCGCAAAAGATAATCTCTCAACTTATGGTATGTCCAAACTACAAACACTGATCGAATTTTATCGGAATGAACAGTGTTAATTTTGAAGGTGGAACAAATGTGTCCACACCAGACATATATTTTATTATATAATATTGATGTAGATGACACCAGTGCTGAGTGGAAGTTTTTCTGAAGATCAAACCCTAGGTGAAACATGCATACCTGAATAAGTCCTACGTAGAAGCTGAAACTGTCCTGAGTGAAGCAAATATACATGTATCAAGTCCTTGGTCTGTCCTCCCCAACATCTCCCTTCTGTGCATTTACATTTATCACAATACATGAATTGATGCTCTACTACACTTACTACAAAGCACATTGCTGTTAGTATGCAAATATTTCTACTTTCCAGTTACAGATTCCCAGCCAGTGTCGCCATACATCTAATTCAAGACTTCACAAGCAAGCACACATGCATAAACCCTCTGTGATGATGCCAAAGCCTGTGTAATAGCTTGATGGAGATTAATTCCAATCAAGTAATGTTGCAATTGATGGCTTATGCATGCCACCACTGACAATGATTGTAACATCATGCAAGGCATGTTCATAATATCTGAGAGGGTTTTGCAAACTAAAAAGTGTAGCTATCTTATTTCATTTTCTCTTTACACATTTTCATCTATTCATACAGTTCCTTCATAATAGCTAGCAATTTGATCATGCTGCTCAGTCATGCTGTATACATCAGTTTTCAACTACATGCACTTTAGTTCATTTGTCCCACATCCTGTACAGCTTTCATTTTTGTGTGTGTTATATAGTTGAAGTAACATCAATTATTGATAAACTTTAATTGTTTGCTACATAGCAATGATAACGGCTCGCCCCTTTGATGTTCAACATCGTCACTAGTATAACACTAAAACTGATACTACAACCATTATTT
This sequence comes from Tethya wilhelma, assembly GCA_964030475.1. NCBI lineage: Eukaryota > Metazoa > Porifera > Demospongiae > Tethyida > Tethyidae > Tethya > Tethya wilhelma. The sequence goes on from CAXIPT010000038.1 coordinate 177,570, forward strand.
ATGGTGGTACTGACGTTCAGTCAATGAGAGACGTAGACGTACGTACATACGATTGTTTGGTAAAGATCGTCAAGTGCCATGCATACCACGTAATACGAGCGCGCATGGGCAACTGCAACTTCAGGCATTGCAGTTTCTGTTCATTTTTGTGATCGATGTGGTCTGTTGCAGCTGAAATGGCAGAAGCAAGCGGCATTTCATACGAAATTGACAAAAGAAGAAAGAATTCTCGAGAGAGGGTAAGTAGGTAGCTAGATAGGTAAAATTTTATTGTCTTTGCAGCCTTAAATTCAAATGATCTCTTGTAGACTCGAGTGCAAGAGTTGGGCATTTATTACGACGACTTGGCTGCCATCCTCAGCTGGAAGCCAACCAGAGGCCAAGGGCAGAAGGCGACCATCCAAAGTCAGTATGTTAGAAAACACTCTAATGACGATTATGTCTATGCAAGACACTTCCAGACTGGGTGCACAGCAGGTATGTTATAGAAAGACCAAAAAAAAAAATTCATTGGCAAGTAAATCAGTTTCAGTAGAACCGCACGCGTACGCGGAAACACTCCTACGTTGAGATTTATTTGCAAATTGAGTATGGATGAAGCTTTCAGTAGCCTGTTGATGAATGAAACCATTAAAGCTGCTTTTCCAAATCTTGTTCGCTTGGGTTCTATTGCAATAATATTACCTATTACTACAGCGACTGTCGAACGGAGCTTTAGTAATATGAAGCTAATCAAAACTAGACTGAGAAACAGACTTGGAGAACAGAGTTTAGACCAAACTATGCGTATCTGTATAGAAGGTCCAGACACTCTTAGTGATGCTGATTTGATTGAAATAATTGCCCACTGGAAGGACTCACAGACTTGTTCTTTCTTGACTTACGTTCATGTGTGTTTTTTTACTCAGGTAGGTTAAGGAACGTTTTCAAAAAGTGGCCAAAATTAGTATTAATATTATGCGAAAAGTGAATATCCTTTGAGTTGTTATTTGTACTTCCATGAAAACATAGTAACCTAAAGATTTCAAGAAAATTTTGGTGGTATCCATAGTCACATGACCTCTAAATCAGCAAATTTTAAAAGTACGTCTAGAACTGTACAAAATTGACAGCTGCATGTTTTGGGACGAATAACATCTGAAAAATGTAACAACTTCACATTTTTATATTGAAAATTTTTTGCTTCATTAAGAAGTTATAATGCAGAAAGAGCAGTTTCTATTTAATGCACACCCATTTCAAGACTTATTATTGAACACACAAAGCAAAAATTTCTAAATATGAAAATGTGAAGATGTAGATTATGTTGACCAAATTTAGTGATAGATATATTGAAACTGAAAATCACTTATTTGTTAGGGTAAAATGCGTACTTTCCTGTGCATTTTTTATTGGCCGATTTAGCAGAAATTAAAAGTTATGTGACTAACATTATGGATTCAGTTTGTTTAAAGTATATTACTTAGGAACATTTATTGTTTCTAAGGCTATAGTAACTATCGTAACAAAGTTACGGCCTTTTTGCATAATTTTTCAGTCAATTAGAAATACCTTTCCTTAACCTACCTGAGTACTGAAATATCAAAAAATATATTACTGACAATAATAATGTTAACATCCACTCTTTCACCTCTGTCTTTTGGGGGGTAGAATTAGGGAAAGAACATCTCTGGTGTAATTCTCAACATTAAATGAGAATAAGAGTTCCTCCTGGCTCATCTGATNGGGGGGGGGGGGGGGGGGGGGGGGGGGGGGGGGGGGGGGGGGGGGTAGGGGAGAAGCTTGCCCTCCAAACATCTCAGCTTCCCAATGAATCCTTTTGGTAATTATATTAGTTTTAATGGTAACATTACATGCATGCATGCATGCATGAGTAAATTATTTCATAATATGAATGTGCATGCACTTTCATCATTTTAGGTATGAAGAGAAACTTTTACAATAACGAGAACAAACCAGAGTGGTTTCCGTCTGAGTTAGAATTCAAGCCTCCAACTCACAGCTATGGTAATAATAGTACTATATATAGTGCACATGGAGTATGGATTATATAGGACCTGCATGGTATTGTCATGTATAATTGCAGGTGCTGATATGAAAAGTATTTTGTCCATGAAATGCACTGTGACATGCCTTTTGTCACAAGAGTGATCAACAGCATCAATAAGTTGTTGGATGGCTAGCTATTGTCAGGCCCGTACAGAGGGGGGGTTCGAAGGGTTCAATCGAACCCCCTAAAATTTTGAGTCACACCCACCATGGTGCATTGCATGTGTGTGTCATGTGTTGAAAGATTGGTAGCACGTGGATTAGCTTAGTGCAGCAAAAGGAAAAAGAGATCAACTACACATAAACAGTACAGTAGAGACACAGGCTGACCAAGCAGGGGGCTCCAGAAAGACACACCTTCAGAAGCTGATTAGGAGTCACCTGTGATATATCCAAACTAAAGAGGCGATGTTAATGCAAACCTACAATAGAGACTCTGAATGAAATGTGTCAAACTACATCTCCGGCAGTTGCAGTAAGTCACTGTTATACAAAATTAATGTTGAAGCAAGAAACAAAGCAAAAGGAAAAAGAGATCAACTACACATAAACCGTACAGTAGAGACACAGGCTGACCAAGCAGGGGGCTCCAGAAAGACACACCTTCAGAAGCTGATTTAGAGTCACCTGTGATATATCCAAACTAAAGAGGTGATGTTAATGCACACCTACAAGATAGACTCTGAATGAAATGTGTCAAACAACATCTCCGGCAGTTGCAGTAAGTCACAGTTATACAAAATTAATGTTGAAGCAAGAAACAAAGCAAAAGGAAAAAGAGATCAACTACACATAAACCGTACAGTAGAAACACAGGCTGACCAAGCAGGGGGGGCTCCAGAAAGACAAATCTTCAGAAGCTGATTTGGAGTCACCTACGATATCCAAATACACACCTACAAGAGACTCGTCGAAGAGAAAAGGAATGTTAGTGGACATGAAGTTTCCAAATCATCTGGTTTTATTAAAGGACTTGCCACAAAAAATTGAAAACGTACAGGGAGGCAAGTCACTCATGATCCTAAAATCCGAAACATAGTGATGAATTAAGGATATCCAGAAAGAAACGACAGCAATGTGTGCAAAGAAGACCAATTCAATTCTCGACAACCTTCTGTAGAAGCATGTAGCCAATTTTCGTGGGAAACTGCTGAAGAGGAACTTTAGGTGGTTGCTCCAATGATGCATGCATTCTTTAAAGGATGTGCTGGCGTGGAACCAAAGCAGTTCCAAAAAGAGACGTTGAAAGTCAAGAAATGTGTCAAATTCAGCTGTAATTGATACTTGTGCTAGCATTCTCTTAGGCCACAAAACTTTGTACTTGAATACATTCCTGCAAATTCTTTCTGTCACTTTACATTATGGTCACAGTGCTAAACAGGTATACAGTGTGTAAAATAGTGTTCATAACTGCATTTGTTTACTTTAACATTATAGGTATAAATAAGCTGTATCTCAGTTCAAAAGTACACTAGCATACATGGACCATATCAGTGAAGGACATGACAAGAAAGTCTTGGAATGGAAAAAAAAACATCGAAGACCATATGACACCTCGTGAAGTATGTAAATCATTTCTACATGAATGGTATCCGTGTATATGCCAAGCATCTTTCAATTTTTTACTCTAAACCAGGCCTCATGCATCACCCATGATGATAGCAATCCAGTAACCTCACATCCATTGCCAGAGTTGCCAGTGGACACCCATGTTACCACTGAAGCAGATATGACTCCTCTTGTAGTTTTGAACAGGCCACTAGTACTGTGCAAGATCTATCACTCAACAGTGTCACCTGTGACACGAATATCAGCGGAAAAGATGACTCGTACAAATATTGATTCACACACATCATCAACTTCGTTAGCACCCTCTGCAGATATGCTTTCAGAGTCTTCTGATGGTATCATGTCAGACTTTTCAACATCAGAGTTGCAGTAGCCTTGGTTTCTTAGGTCCAGTTCAACCGCACTTTCATCAATTCCACGTAGCAATGAGTGTATACAACATCAACTTACAAATAGGTTGGTGATAGCTTTGATTTCAAATATCAAGCCTTGTGATATGAGATCGCACTATCAGACTAAACCTCTGCACTACTTCAACACTTACACAGAATCTTCAGGTAGACCTATCAGGAATCAGTGGCCAGAAACCAGCACCTGATATTTCGAAACTAAATGCTTAAGATTTACAGCCATCCTATGAAGATAAAACAGTATTGCTATAGAATTTTGGGACTTTAGTTGTAAGAACTCTGACGAAGTATATGCCTTTCTTCAAGGAGTTTGGAAAGGGTATAGAGAAACAAGTACAACATGAATTCACCGAGGAAATGTCTCAGAAATCAGAAGTGGTATATATGTTTGGAAATGTTTATTACATGTACACATTTTACAAGTGAAAAAAACATTGGAAATGTAGGAATGGCCTAATTGTAAAAGAAAGCAAACAAGATGGAATGGCTGTTTGAGTGTGTGCAGTTTTCTTTCTGTGTGGGCTGCATGTAGTACTCTCTATCCATGTTGAGTCCCTTATGTTGCCCGCCCATAGGAATAATTCTTTACACACTCAAACAGCCATTCCATCTTGTTTGCTTTCTTTTTACGATTTGGCCATTCCTATGTCTCATTACATTTCCAATGTTTTTTTCACTTGTTTGTTTTCATAATTCTACGAATCACATTTAAGTTGGCGTGTATATGATAGTTACTTGTACACTATTAGCATATTATGAAACATAATCTATGCTATCAATATTGCCAAGTTAAGCATCTCAGGAGGCTGGATTTTAACAAATGTACTTGCTTTGCTCATCTTCTTATAGTGACAACTACATAATACAAAGTATTCACTCCATATTATTTAAGACTGAAAGTTTGCAGAGAATTTAGTACAACCAGAAATCTTCAGGTATTGAAGGCATTCAGATTCCAAATAACGCACACCTATCAATCTGGAAAAGGGTGGTCATTTTCAAGTAGCTTATGAAATTATGCACGAGTATAGAAATGAATTGCGGCTATTCAAAGAAGGGACTTTTCGCCTTGTCTCTAGCCACTCAATGAGAGGCACGAGCAGATGATACCAAAAGGAAACTTAGTTTATTCATTCAAGAGTCAGCTTCTGAAAGTGAACAGTCT